>CM029642.1:14214777-14289777 GCA_017311315.1 Dendrocalamus latiflorus | reverse complement strand
AGGAGGAAGCGCAGAAATATTACAACAGTTATGCACATAGCGGAGGCCATGGTTACACTTGAAGTTTGAAACTTGATTTCAAGCTTTGGAGCTTTCTCGAAATTTACTTGAAACATGAAGCCCAAATGAAAATAGCCTGACCTTTTAGAAAGTTTTAACAAGTTTAAGCAAACTTCATGTTTCAAGGTCTCAGAAAATGTTTTAGGAAGTTTTAAGAAGTTTGAGCAAGTTTTGACTATGTTTGAGCAAATTTCAAGAAGTTTTAAGACACTTCAGTAGGTTTCAAGTAAGTTTGAGCAATTCTTAGGAAGTTTTGACTATGTTTGAGCAAGTTTCAGGAAGTTTAAAAAGGTTGTAGCAAGTTAGTAAGTTTCTAAAAGTTTCAAAAAAGGTATACTATAACTATTTACTCATTTTTTCGGCATTAAAGTAGAGCTATCTTGTGAAATTATTGTAATAACAGTACTGGGGTTCACTATAGATCACCTAGGTGTTCTTTAGTCTTATAGAGCACTCACTTTTTTCTTTTCTTTAATCTTATATAGCACGCACTTTTTCTTTTATAGAATAATTTCAGAAATATTTAACAAATTATAACACTTGTTTAAAATTGGCATCAGTTTTGAGAATTTGTAAAGCATCAATTACTAACTTGACGCCGCATGCTTTTTTATATGCTATTTTTTATAGATTAAATTATTACTAAATCGAATATGTAACACCAAGAAATAATACTTACACTAAACCATTCACTAATATTGTGATTTTAGGAAAGCAAAAACATAAGCTTATTTTTACTATAATATATAAATTGGGACTAAAACCACATGAACTAGAGCAATAAAAATGAAAAATACACCCTTAACAAAAAAAGTACGAAGAACAGTATAAATACATCAGAACAAGTTGGTTCATTTGGTACCCCCCAACCCCCATAAAGCCAAACAAGATCATATCATACCCAGAAAAACCACAGATTCTAAAGAAGAGCATGCCAAAACTAGTACAAGCACAAGCACAAGCACCTATCCCTCCTCCCCAAAACTAGTACATTTGATCGATTTGCAGATCTCAAACTTTATTTGGACTTGAACGACGAACCAAGTTCAAACTGTGTCACAGAGGCTTTTCAAGAATTGATTGGCCTTGGCAATTGAGTAGCTAGACAAATCCTCTAAAACTTCCTCTTCGATTTGAGCGACAATTGGATAGCTGAACAAATCCCCAAACCCATGTGGTGGCATCGATACAGCAAAGTAGAAGTGGCCCCAGGTTTAGGATGCGTGGACAAACTAACAAACACACTGAAACATTCCCCCGTTATCTACAGCTTCAGTCATTTTGCAGCAGTGAGCAGTTGTGTTCAGCACTTCAGTATACCTTGAAGACGAGTGTGGCGAAGACGCCGATGGTGAAGAGGAAGGCGAGCATGACGAATTCCGCCACCGTCACCGTTAGTGTTTTGTACTCACGGCGACGGTGAGGCCGCGGAACACGTCGAGCGAGGCCACCTGCTGCGGCTTCAGCTGCTACTGTTCGAGCTTCGCATCCGTCCCCGGCGACTGCTGCAGCGAAGGGGATTCAGGATAGGGGTGGTTCTTGTCGGTAGCAGCGAGGAGCGGGAGGCGACGGTCACGGTCGTCTCCGTCTCCGTCGCCGGCGATGGCGACGACGGCGGCGTCCTTTTTGGGGGTCTTCCTGTGGTTGCCATAGGCGGAGGTGCGGACAGTATCTACTGTCTAGACTGGACTAATTGAAATCGGGCCGACGCGCCGTAAGCAGAGCAACTAGTCGCGCTATAGATTTTACCAATAACTATATATTTGATCTCTACAATAGATTTATATTGTGAGATGATACTTCTCAAAAAACGTGTATCAAGGTGCAGGACTGAGGGAGTATTAAACTAGTGATTGTGATAGCATGTTATGCGACTTTTTATTGATCAATACCATGTTGCACACTACTCAATCAGACCATATATACAGCTCAGAGCACAATAATACAACACATACAGTATTCAGTCGGATACAACACACACACATACGTCAATGTAACCATGAAGAGAATGGACAACGACAGACAGGCACAGTACAAATACTTACAATATCTACTTCGGAGTGGAAGTACTGCTTGCAGCAGTGGCCTTATGGATTGGATGGTGTATGACAACAGGATGGTTTGGATGTGCTGCAATGTCACTTATGAGTCTTCTGACACGAGAACGGTCCCAGTTGTTACTAAGGTCAATCTCTTTCAGACATGGAAGGGCTTTGACTCCAGAAGGAGGCTCCTGCATATCGGTGAAAGACCAAGTTATCTTCTCGAGCTTAGGAGCCGCTCCGTCGTCAAACTGAATGTTGTGGATCTCAGAGCCCTCAACAAGAAGAAACTTGAGGCTTTGGAAAATTTCTTTGTTGAAAGTGAGCGTGCTTTCCATATATGACTTGTCTCGGAGCCGGAGGCAGTGTAAATTGGCAAGGCTGCCGAGGATGCATAGATCCGTCAAGCAAGTGCCACGTAGAGTGATTTTGGAGAGTCGACGAAGCTTGCTGATCCAAGTAGGAAGCCCACTTATCCCCCCGCTGATGCTTAGGCTCACAAGAGATGTCGGAGGTGAGAATGTAGCGCTTTCTTCTAGGTAGTCATGAGGAGTCTCATCTTGAGGCACCATTTGGACCGACAAAGAGCAGAGGCAGTCGTTGAGCTTCGTAATTACCTGAAACAAATGTCTGAGATGAGCTTCCTTGCCACAGAGAACCACGCCCAGTTTCCTCAGTTGATGCAGCTCGCCAACATCCATCAATTCTTCCTCACTGTTGGAAACTTCAACATGGGACAGTATCTGCAGGTCTGTCATGTGCCTAATTCCACGAGGCATTTTCACGGTGGAAAACGCCTCACTTGGACTATCGATGCTGCCCGCGAGAAGATGTTTCAGCTTTCGGAGCACAATGGACTTTGTAGCGAATGCCCGTACCTTGGTTTCCCTGATGTCAAGTGTCTCCAAGTACTGGAGCTTCTCAATTTCCTTGGGCAGCTCGTCGACACCCGTCTTCCTTAGGCTCAGGTACCTGAGCAGAGATATCTTGTTGCAGATGTACTTGAGATGGCGCTTGTTCAATCCTTGGCAACCTTCTAGGTCCAGCACTTTCACCAATCCCGACAGAGAAGATGCTTGCAGCGATTCAAAAAGAGTTTCTGTGGAATTCGACGGGGCTTTAGAACCTTTAAGACGCTCGCAGATGTTCAGAAGCGTTTGCATCCTCCTTGGAAAGTTTTTGCGGGTGTTGGGAGGTTCAGCAGCGTTTGCATCCTCCTTGGAGCGTTTTTGCAGTTGAATTCCGCTGTTAATGGGGAGGCGGTGAGCCAGTTCAGGTGGTAGGCCCGTGTTGCTAGCATTCTCATCTTTGGCCTTCTTGGCAACGAAGGATAAAACATTAGGATGTACATTGCAGCTCTTCACGTTGCCTGCAGCGCCAATGTTGACAGGACGAACAAGGCCCCAAGCAACAAGTGCGTTGAAACAGCGCTCGGATTCATCTGCTTCGCTCTTCCCACCTGTTTTGGTGATGAGGGTTTCTGCAGCCCATCGCCTGACTAAGCTTGTCCTCCTGATTTCGAAATCTTGGGGGTAAATAGACAGATACAGCAAGCATCTCTTGTGGTGGCTGGGCAGGCCGTTGTAGCAAAACTCTACCATTTTTCGTGCCTTAAATGCCCACCTTCTGTTCAGCACCCGTAGGCTGTTGAGCAAATTAGACAGTTCAACTTTGGTCCTGTTAGGATTGACATAGAGGGCATGAAGGAACATCTCCGTGCAAAAGAAATCCCCTCTGCATATCCACAGAATTCGCCTTATGGGTTCAGATTTGTGCGGGTCCACACTGCCGGAAAGGCCGTGGGCGTTCCCACGGAAAAGTTCGGGGGATGTGTAGTCCTTACTTTTGTAGGGGACGAATGATTCAGGAGGTCCCCAGAACCACCCTGCAGTCACAATTATAGCACTTCCAGGAGAGCAGATACCGTCGTCGTCAGCACTATCAGCGGGCACACAAGCAGATTCTATCTCTTTCCGTACTAATCCAGATGGGTCATTAGCAGCAACAATCAAGATCCGTTTACCTTTGAGGTGATTCTTGATCTTCTCCACGAGTTGCTGCTCCTCGCCCGATGTGGTGGCCACGCCTGCCTCCGGCTCCTGCTTGCTGTCCGCAACCGCACGAGCTAGTTGCTGCAGCACTTGCTGAAGGATCCCCTTGCGTGATGCAGTTTTTTCAACTTTGATCCAGGCCTTGCAGTCGAACCAGCTCGACGTGCAAGGATGGTCGAACACTCTCCAAGCCACTGAATGTTCTTCTTCCTGGTATTGCGTTCTTGTAATGGCGATGACTCGAAGCCGTCCATGTCGCGGATCGCCATCGCTCAATTCCTCCGTCAGCCACCCGATCACCACCCGCGCGTCCTCCTCCAAGATTCCCGTAACGTCAGCTAAAGCTCGCCTCCGTTCTTCTTCCTCCTTGGCGCCATCTCCCACCACGGTGGTCGGTGTCTTGGCGTCCGGGGCCGGGCCGGACGGCGCTTTGATGCCGTACCTCTGCCGCCTCTCGCCCAACTCGCGCGCCCGGGACTTGAGCTCCCGGATCTGCGTCGCGATACGGTGGCGTGTCGGCATGGTCCGCGCCAAATGTGGCACCCGCCGGAGGAAGCCGAGGAAGCCCGCCGCCGCGGGAGGACGTGCGCCGAGGGACTGAACGTAGCGGTCGATGCAGTTCTGGGAGTCGGTGGCGAGGTCCCGGACCTGCCTCGTCCACGCCTGGACCTGGTTGTTGGGGTTGTCGACGTTGGCCAGGTCCAGGAGGAAGCCGTTCATGATCTCCATCTCGTCCTTGATGAACCGCACGTCGCCCCGGACGCCGCGCAGCAGCTGCGCCTCCTCGAGGAGCACCGACGAGAGGCGGCCCAGAAGCGAGTCGACGGTGCTCTGGGCGGTGCCGGTCATCTCTCTCTATTTTTCTTTCTTTTCTTCTTTTTTTGGTCCTTCGTTTTCTTTTTTGTCTAGTTTGGCAGAGATATATGTTTGTGGAATTGGAGCTGGCAGATGGATGGCAGGAACGTCAACAGCTAACGTTAGGCGCACGAGGATCTACCTAATACAGAGCTGAGTCATATACATACATACGTACCTATCTACACATATACATACACATACATATGTATGTACATACGTACATATACATATGTACGTGTATGTATGTACATATATACGTATATACATACGTACATACAAACATACATGCTAGCTTACAATTAAAGAAGAACCAAGGCGTGTACATGGCGTGCATGCATGCTGGGCATGGCAAAGAGCACAGGATGACGTGCGTCAGGCGCGCGCATTTCGGGTTCCATTCGTTCGTCACTCAAGCTGTGCTGTACTACTCGTAGTTTCAACCAACAACATCTAAGCCGAATATGGAAAAGATGGGAGTATTTGACGAAAGGATCCCCTGTAGGGACTGTATTGCTTATATAGATGAATACAGTACAGAGATTACATGAAGCGATCACTTGGATCGCCAGAAACCAGAAGCACAGAAAGAATCAGAATCGGCGACAATAGCATGACAACTACAGTTCAAACGAAAACGAACTCTCTCTCTACCTATACAGGCTGTACTCTCGGTTTAACTTAATTCTGTCTACTGTTTACAAGAGGTCGAGATTGCGATTAATTCGATCGGACCGGTAGACAGGTAAACAGTTCGCTAGGGGCTGTTGCTTTGGATGGATTAGTCAATTATGCTCGACAGGGCTGTTCTTTTCTTCTGAAGCTGGCGGCTTTTAACTTTTGCTACAGTACCTAACTTTTAAGCGGAGTATTTTTTTCAAGACGGGGTTTACAAGTTAAACGATGTACACATTAAAAGCCCAACATCTGTACTATCCAAAATCGCAAGTGAGTATCTCTCTCCGTAATCTGTACCGTAAATAGCCAAAATTCAAAAATTTCAGCTAAAAACCATAAGCCGCAGCTGTTGCCAAACAGGCCCAGGATTGCAAATAATATGCACGGACATGGTTGTGCCATTGTGCTGAATTGCTGGTTTATAATTTTCCCTTCACGACCCATTGGTATAATAGTTGCAGACTTCCTGGTAACAGTATGCCGACATAAGCACGAACGGCCAATGAAGAGCAAGGTTCATCTTTCGAAACAGATAAATCGATTGGAAGGAATTGCGGTTGCAGACAAATCCGGTGCCTGGCCTAGATGCGCTCCTCCATCAACGAATGTTGTAATAAGCGTCCTGTTCCATGCAGTGCAAATCCCCTCGGTTATTAGTAAAACTAGCATATTTGGCCGTGTAGTTACGTGTGCATAAAAAGGAATATGTTGAAAAAAATGTACATACCATCTCTGAAAAATTGTTCATACCACCTATATAGTCTTAAATACTCGTATACTACATGTACATACTCCTCACTACGCGAGATACTCTCTACGTTGTGAGATACGACATAGGGTGTAATTACACCCGGGAGTAGAAAAGAGGCTTCCTATATATGAAAAATATCTTTTACTCCCGGGTGTAATTACACCCACCTCTAATATACCACCTAAATAAATTTGAAATACTTCTTTATCACTTTAGGTATACTCATATACTAATTATAAGATATTCTAATGTGAACCACACGAAACAATTACAAGGGAGTCCATAGTTTTTAGCGTATTTTGTAAATACCTTTATATACATGCATAAAAAGGAGTATGTTGAAAAAAATGTACATACCATCTCTGAAAAATTGTTCATACCACCTATATAGTCTTAAATACTCGTATACTACATGTACATACTCCTCGCTACGCGAGATACTCTCTACGTTGTGAGATACGATATAGGGTGTAATTACACCCGGGAGTAGAAAAGAGGCTTCCTATATATATATAATTGGTAGTGTTATAATCTGACCCACCAAAACCAAAATAAGTGGTAGGAATATTTCTCTTTTTCTCAATTAATGTGAAAATTTATAGAAAATTTTTTTGAATTATTATGAGATTTTCTTATTCTCAAAATGAATAAGTTGTCGGCTGCAAGGTTGCTGACACTTGAAGCCACGGCAAAGACAGCAGCCTCAGTTATGGCGTCCTTGTCTCTGCTCTCAGAGATCTTGTCAGAATGCAGTTGTGGTTGTGGAAGGTATGATTTGGTTTGGGTTGCAATTAATGTTTGATTTTGTATTTGTCCGTTGTTTGGTTGATGCTAGTGCAAAGCAAAGCACGTGCACATGTGATGGAAAGTAATGGCATCACACCACGGTAAGAATGTCTTGGGACTCAGAGCTCTACTTTGCTTTTGAGGAGGTTTGGGACTTAACCTTTCCTGTAATGATGATAACATCACGGCAAGAAGATGCAAAGCAAAAGATAACAGTATTATAGTATCTAGCCACATATATGTTAAGAGTTGTCTAGCTCAAGCGCCACCTCAACTCCTCAAGTACATCTGCAACAAGATATCTCAGCTCAGGTACCTGAGCCTAAGGAAGACGGGTGTCGACGAGCTGCCCAAGGAAATTGACAAGCTCCAGTGTTTGGAGACACGTGACATCAGGGAAACCAAGGTACGGGCATTCGCTACAAAGTCCATTGTGCTCCGAAAGCTGAAGCATCTTCTCGCTGGCAGCATCAATAGTAGTCCAAGTGAGGCGTTTTCCACCGTGTTGCAAATGCATCGTGGAATTAGGCACATGACAGACCTGCAGATACTGGCCCATGTTGAAGTTTCCAACACAGAGAAAGAATTGATGGATGCTGGCGAGCTGCATCAACTAAGGAAACTGGGCGTAGTTCTCCGTGGCAAGATAACATCACGATTAACACCTTCCTTTAGACGGTGTTAACTTTATTCCAAGAGAAAAAGCATACATCACAAATAAACTAAAAAAACATAAGAAATAAACTAAAAAAACATAAGAGAATTTCTGAATTTCTCTATTCTCTTATTTGCTTTCCTTTTTCTTGCTTTTTCTTCTTACAAAACAGGTTACAAGACTCCTCAATATATAGACTAATAATCTCTTACTAGCATACCTATTCGGATTTTAAGTTAGACATAACTTCAACTTAAGTTACATACGGAGACGGACTCTACTACGTCTTGAACTCTAAGTCAAGATTATTTATAACAGACGGTCTTAGAACATATTTAATTAGTTTAGCTGTACATATTAGAATTTTAGAATATTATCAATTTGATTCAAATATTAGAATTTTAGAGTATTATCAATTCAATTTTCATATTTGTAGAATTAGTTTCATTTATGATATTAATGTATAACAGTATATGTTAAAACAAAGAATAATTGTCAATCATTTGTAGCTAGATGTTGTTTGTAGTCAAGCCATTATTGTCTTCTTTTTAAAAAAGGCATCTTTATTAAATGTAGTAAATTTCTAAATATGTGTGTTTTTTAAGTCTTAATTCATTAGGGCATCTCCAATAAGAGACACTTTAATGTGCACTATTTTTACGGTGGGCACTTGAGAGCGTAAAATATTCACATAATACAACTTTGTTTCTTCTTTCCCCTTACATTGTTTTGGTTCGGCAATATCGGTGGGGTGCAGAGAATGGGAGAAAGCAAAACTCATTGGTGTTCTAGGACCAGCTTGTACTACCGAAGAACCAAGGTGGTATAGGTTTTCGGGATCTGCACCAATTCAATCGAGCTGTGGTCGGAAGGCAAGCCTGGCGCCTCATTTTCTATCCTACTAGCCTATGTGCCCGGCTGCTGGCAAAATTTTACCCCAATGGTAATTTAATTGACACGGTATTCTCAGGTAACGCTTCCAGTACTTGGCGTGCAATTGAATTTGGTGTGGAGTCGCTGAAAAAGGGCATAATTTGGAGGACTGGCAATGGTGAAAAAGCGTGCGTTTGGAGGGACAATTGGATCCCGCGGGAGATTTCTCTAAAATTCATTACAAGACGCAGACTGTCTCAGATCAGATGGGTTTGTGAGCTCATTGACCTGGTTCGTCTGGAGTGCATTTTGTTCATATTGGGCCTAGTATTTTTTGGAGTCTGACTGCTACTTGCATAGATCAACTTACTTCTCAAGAGACGGCAACTTCGCAAATGTCTAACTTTATTCGAGACGCCAAGGAGTTGATGGAGTTGCTGGGTGAGGTTAGACTGGTCAAGGTTAAGAGAGATCAAAATAGAGTAACACATAGCTAGCTCAACACGCTATGCGTGATTCTAGTTCAGCTGTTTGATTAGCTAGAGTTCTTTCCTGTTTCTTTAGGGTTGATATTTTTTTTACTGTGGTCGATAATTTTTATTAATGTTTTAACTAGCTAGAATTCCATCCGTCATTAAGTTAGGTCCTACCAGGTTAACGCATTCTGACTTGCTTCTATAAAATAGAATGACAATAATATTAGTTTGTTCCGGAAAGAGTATTTGAGAATGACTCGAATTATGTGTTTTCCTGTACGTATACGACATCCAAGTTTTATGTTTCTATATTTATAAAAGAAATATTCACTGTTATAATTATTTGTTTGCCATCCAATGGACATGAAAGACTTTTCCTTTTTCTCTTGAATAATGTGAGAGTTAGTAAAAATTTCTATTTTTAAGGATGAATTATCCTCAGAATTTATAACCCTCAAACGAAAGGAAGAGTCCACAAGCCCAAGCGCTGCCACTCCCTCATTGTCATGCGAGGGACAGGAGGGAGCGGCGCCTGAGCGGGTGCAACTGCAGCAACCGTCGCCTTGTGCCGCCATAACCTGATTTCCAAGCATCATCGGAAGAGCGGTCCACAGCAACGTGATGAGGTTCTACACCTAAGCCGAAAGATGCTGCACCTCGCTCTGAGAAGCAGCTTGCGCTGAAGAGGAAGGGGCGCCAATTGTTCATGGGGTAGGATCCGCCGATGGAGGTAAAGTGGATGCATCGGAAGCAGAATTTGTTGGTGAAGAGGTCTAACCCTGATTGTCCGGTTCGCTAGTACGTCCGCGCACCCGGTCCACATACTCCCGCCCCGAGCGCTGGCACGCCTAGCCGGAGGCATACTGTTGCATGGAAAGGAAGATTGGAACAAAATAAGGGATAATGATAAAGCGAAGGAAGTGACAATTGGATACGGAATCAAGTAATATGTCAGTGACTAGATATGCATGCATGAGTAAATTAACCCGAAGCCCTATGTACGTGCCTTTTTTCCCAAAAACTACAGCCTGGACTTTGATACCAACTGTAGCACCCCACATATAGCCAAACTAGGATACTACTATGGAACGTTATCGCCAAAGTAATCATAAGAATATTAAAACCTCAAAGGTATTTTATTTAGAGAATCAATGGAAGCTAAAATAAATGTTTGAAACATGAGACCGATCCACTTCTAATCAAATGAAGAATAAAGTAAAATGGCATAAATGGTGGCAAGCCACAGTGCTGAAAAATCAAATGCTTCCACCTATGCATGTTGATATCACTCCACTGGCATTTTACCTGAAAATAGAAAAAGCAAGCGTGAGATTTGGAAATCTCAACAGGTATCTAACTACGGTCGCAACACGGTGAGTAAATAACAGGTAATGCAACCAAGATAAACAAAGGACAAGCAATATAAGCAAATAATTGACACAGATTAAGACAATGTCTTAGGTTACGGGAATACTGATATAGACTAGTCAAGGTTAAGAGAGATCAAAATAGAGTAACATATAGCTAGCTCAACACGCTATGCGTGATTCTAGTTCAGCTGTTTGACTAGCTAGAGTTCCTTCCTGTTTCTTTAGAGTTGATTTTTTTTTTTACTGTCGTTGATTATTTTTATAAGTGTTTTAACTAGGTAGAATTGCATCCGTCACCATCCATTAAGTTAGGTCCTACCAGTTTAACGCATTCTGACTTGCTTCTATAAAATAGAATAACAGTAATATTAGTTTGTTCCGGAAAGAGTATTTGAGAATGACTTGAATTATGTGTTTTCCTGTACGTATACGACATCCAAGTTTTAAGTTTTTATATTTATAAAAGAAATCTTCACCGTTATAATTATTTGTTTGCCATCCAATTGACGTGAAAGACTTTTCCTTTGTCTCCTGAATAATGTGATAGTTAGTAAATTATTTGTTTGCCATCCTTAAAATTTCACTTTTTAAGGATGGATTATCCTCAGAATTTTTAACCCTGAAACGAAAGGAAGAGTTAAATTGTCAATTTCACCGACCGTGGGAGAACCTCTGGACGCTGACCGTCCGATCATCGTGCGACGGATAGCAGCGCCGAGCGGACGGAAGAATGGGCCGCTAATGGGCCGGATCTTTTTTGTGGGCCGAGAATGGGTGCAGAGCACTTGGAGCCAGCAATGCATGCTGTAGCCTGTATATCGAAAATAAAATGCATTTTTTCCTAAAAATAAAATAAAATGCATTTTTGCTCGATCTTCACATGATTTTCTTCTCCTCACCGATGGCTTGTGCGTGAGTTGAACGAAATTGATCGAAACTAGAACGCGTTTTACTCGATCGTCACACGGTTTTTCTTCGCTCGTCGCTGCCTGCTCACGCAAGAATCAAGCTCCAGCGCCTGCCTTTCACACCGTAGGTGTCCCATCTGTGTTCAGAAAGGCATGAGAAATCAGACAATCTAACTTAAACATGTGTGGTACCTCTCTCTATATATACAGACATACTTTCTTAGACCAGACCCGTCGTTCTATGTTTCCTTTCCTTATGATATCCTTCATTTGCTTTGATTCAGAAGTGAAATAAGATAGTGGAGGGAACCAAAGGCAAGCTTATGTTCTAACGCAACGAGCCCATGCTCCTCACCCAGTTCAATGAATTCATGGCGGACGTCGGTGGCTACCCGGTCCAATCGAACCGTGGAGTTAAGGGTCCAAGTTACTGTCCAGTATGGTCGAGTCGCTTATGGGCGCCGTCTAAGTCGACTCTGACTACGGCCAAGAACAAGTCCCCCGGGTAAATATTGTTTGCTTTGCTCTTGCTGCTGCTCTGCGTCTTGGGTGCCTTTGCTTGAAGTCTTTTATTAGTGCTTGCCTGATTTGATCTCGGAGACGGAAAACTAAAAAAACAGTTCGGCTCAGATTAACACACGGACATGCGCGCTAGGAGACGCTTCGGCTCGGAGTCGGCGAGGCCTTCGCCTTGGCAGCCGTCGCGACGGCATCGGTCAACGCCGGCGGCGTCCTGCAACTCCTGAAGTGCTAGTCGGCGAGGACCTTCCAATCCTTGTAAAGGTCGCCGGCGAGCTTGCGCCCCTGCTCCGACGCGTGCTTTCTTAGGCCACTCACAGCGCGGCCGACCTTGGTCACCTCCAGCGCCTTGAAGGTCATCGGCACAGCCTGCAGCTGCGACGCCAGCGCCATTCGCATCTGTGCCCGCCTCGGCCTCCTCTGCTCCCTCCAACGTCCTACGTGCAGGAGCTTCCCCACGCTTTCGCCAGCTGTGACCTGTGCCGCCTTCTTGTTGGCCTTCTCGCGGCGCTGCTCTTGGGTGAGGCTGTCCTGCTGGCTTCTTCCTCGGCGCCGGCCTCCGCTCCAGGCGTTGCGCCTCCTGTGCAGCGCCTCCGCCTCGAGCTTCTTCCCTGCCGGGGCCTTCTTCTCCTTCTCCGTGGGCTCCTCCTGTTCGGTGGCGAAGACGGCTAGATGTGGCGGCCTTCGGCTTCTCCTGGCGTGTCCTCCCCATACAGCCTCCTCACCCGATCTGGTGACGGCGGGGTCGGACGACCCGAGGCTGTCGGCGGCGCACAACGGTGGCCACCCTCGGGAGCGGAGAACCTCCCGGGGGCAGCAGCAGAAGAAATCAAAGGTTGGCTCTGATACTACTTGTAACAAATTTAGCCTTTAATTTATTTACTTTATTTCTCGCATATATTGCTCTTCCAAACTGGTTACAAGCCTCTCAATATATATGCTAATAACTCCTACTAACACACGTATTAGGATTTCAAATTGGACACCACTTCAATTTGAATTACATACGTAGACGAACTCAAACTACAACTAGGACTCTAAATCAAGATTAATTTTAACAAATATTTCTGTAGTTATGAACATACAGTAATAAAGAAGTCTCTACCCCTCTATAATACACCAAAATTTTCTTTACTAAATCCACCCCCCTCAACCACCCCCACAGTCATGCCTAATCTAAGTCCACCCAGATTTGTGTACCAAAGTAATCCAACTTCATACAAATAAATTGCCTGGATCTCTCCTCAAGCCTTCTTCTCTTACTCATTGAAGATCCTAAGGTCAAAATCATCCAGATCATGCACATCATTGAACCATGCCTCACAAAACCGTACGCTGCCCACCCCCGCCCCCCGCGCGAATCCCGCGCCTCCCCACGTTCTCCCCCGTCTCCCCCTCCGCGTCTGCCCTCGGTTCTCCGCGCCGCCTCCTCCCCTCCATCCTCCGCCCTCGCCTCCTCCCCTCCCTCATCCGCCGCTCCGCCCTCGCCTACTTCTCCCCACCCGAGCGCGCCCTCCGCGCCCAATCCCGCGCCTCCCCTCCCCCACGAAACCTAGCCCGCCATGGCCCTCGCGCTCCGCCTCCGGCGAGCACTAGCGGCCGCCTCCACCTCTGCCTCCCTCCTCCGGCCAGGCTCCTCCGCCGCCTCCCGGTCCCTCCCCCTCGGCCCCCTCGGCCCGCCGCTCCCGCAGCCGCATCTCCCGGGCGCCACCGCCGGGTTCCGGTCGACGGCGGCGGCGGCTGCGCGTGGAGGGGACTACGGGGGTGGAGTGGACGACGGCAAGATCTCCCCTGACGAGATCCTCTTCGAGGGATGCGACTACAACCACTGGCTCATCACCATGGAGTTCCCCGACCCCAAGCCCTCCCGCGAGGATATGATCGAGACCTACCTCCAGACCCTCGCCAAGGTCGTCGGAAGGTATAATCGAATCTCTCACATTTCGTTTCGCATCGGAAATGTGTGGATTTGTTAGGAATTGGGCTCTGTGTCGTGTGGAATTGGTTTCCGGAGGGTGACATGTGATGTGATCGGGCATGAATCGGGTTTTCGGTGTGAGTTTGTTGTATGCGTGGCACCAGAATTGTTGCAGTTCTGATATGATGCAACTGCCTGGAGTGACTGTGGAGCCTGGATGCGTTTTCGTGTGACAGCTTTGATGGTGAGGGTCATGCATATTTGGTGGCTCTGGATGTAAATTATGTCATCAGTGTTTGATTTATGTGATAAAGTTAGGAACTGCTTCTACTTCTGTTGTCAGATGATAGTTGGTTCAAAATTCTGTTGTGCTTGAGCTCCGTGATATAGTTGTGAATGATGTCAAAATGTGTCTTTTTTGGTTATGAATTTCCTGAACTTAATTACTAAAGAAAGGTACTGATATGTTACAATTCTGTCATTTACTTCTGATGTGATTGTGACATGGAGTTTGCTCTTGCATTTAGCAGTGGGTGATTTTGAGGGAGGGTATGTAAGTTTTTGCTGTTATTGTAGTGGAAAATTGGACGTCAGAGGTGGTTTGATGTATTACATACTATATTGTAGTGGAAAATTGGACGTCAGAGGTGGTTTGATGTATTACATACTATTTGGTTAGCTTGATGAGAGCTTAGAAAGCTGCCCTATAGTGTCAAAATATTTTAACTCCACTCTACTTTGTAATTAATTGAATTGACTAGCATAAATCTTTCCAATTGAATCATCCTGCCTTTTTAGTCAGGGCCCTCCAAACATAAACTAGAGATGGTCCACCTAAGAAAAAATCTTGGAAGTAACACCTCAAAATCCATCTTAAACTATGATGTGTGTGCTCAGAGTTGTTAGCATCGCTCCCATTTTGCTACGACATCTTGAAGAGAAGAGCATCCCAATAATTAATTTCGAGTGCGGAAGCTGACCGTCCGATCACCCTGCGACGGATAGCAGCCGAGCGCTCCGCGTCAAGTGGGCCGCTAATGGACCGAATCTTTTTCGTGGGCCGAGAATGGGTGCAGAGCCCTAGGAGCTCGCAATGCATGCTGTACCTGTATATCGAAAATAAATGCATTTTTCCTAGAAAAGAAAATAAAATACCTTTTTGCTCGATCTTCACATGATTTTCTTCCCCTCACCGATGGTTTCTCCGTGAGTTGCACAAAATTGATCGAAACTAGAACGTATTTCACTGTAGGTAGCTGAAATTATACTGTAGCTAGCTGAAATCATACTGTAGCTGATAATGGCTTATTTAGTATAATTATATTTAAAAATTTTAAAAATAGAAAAAATGGGTTAACCCGGCACGTGTAATGCAAACGAATACGGAAAAAAACCGGTAAAAAAGTTGAAAAAGACGAAATTTAGGAATAGTAAAAATAAGCCAAAAGCCAAAAATTGAAACTAAAACGAGTGGGCCCGATCGTTAAACGGTTTTTCTTCGCTCGTCGCTGCCCGCTCACACAAGACGACGCTCCAGCGCCTGCCTTTCACACCGTAGGTGTCCATCTGTGTTCAGAAACGCATGAGAAATCAGGGAAGCTAGCTTAACATGTGTGGTACCTCTCTCTATATATACACATATACTTTCTTAGACCGGATCCGTCGTTCTATGTTTACATATGATATCCTTCATTGGCTTTGATTCAGAAGTGAACTGAGATAGTGGAGGGAACCAAAGCCAAGCTGATGTTCTAACGCAATGAGCCCAAGCTCCTCGGCCAGTTCAATCAATTCATGGCGGACGTCGGTGGCTAGCCGGCCCAATCGAACCGCCTAGCGCCTAGTAAACGCTCCAAGTTGCTGTTCGAGTTGCTCGTGTAAGGCGACTCCGACTCGTCTAGTAAAGATGTAGCCTAAATAAGTTTCGATCAGTCATTCATGGAATTGTCTCTCTTTCGTAGAAGTAGTGTTACGTTTTGCTGTCAATGGAATGAATTGAGGGGTGTAAAGTAACTTACAGTCAGATCATGTAACATCATCACATCACTTCCTGTTTTCATTTATAAACATCTCCTTTTCATACTTCATCTACTCTATTCGACATCTTGAAGAGAAGAGCATCCCAATAATTAATTTCGAGTTTAGTACTTCCCTGAGGTATGGTTGTAGAAGTAGGCCGGTCGGCGTGTTGCAATGGAGGTAAAATATCTTTTGCTCCATCACTACGTACCGCAGGACTCCATGCATATCAGCATATCTTGGCACCTAAGCCAATAAACGAAGAGCGTTATATATATGTTAAAACAAAAACAAGTACCAGTAAATACGTTACATATCCTATCGGAGACATTTTTAGTATGAATTAACCCTACCATTATTTCATCGTCACTATATGTACACACCTCCAGACCACTGCAACGTAGGCTCCACTCCACTCAAACCAGTTTCAGCTAACTATCACAGACAAGTCTTAACGGAGAGATGGAAGCAAGATCTTCTTCCTCTCTCTGCAAGTCCCTTTTGGTCGCCGCTCTCTGACTGCTGATCTATCGAATTGCCTAGAATTTAGAGCATCACATGGTATATCGAATAAATAAACGGGGCAACTTTTTCACCACCGTTTCGAAGCAGGTTATAGAGATATTCTTTTAGAAGCGACTTATCAACTTTTGATTTTTCGTACAAGCACTAGTACTAAAACCAAAAAGTCATAAGTCATAGCCATAAGCTATACTCCGTAGACCAAAAGAACATGCCCTTCATTTCCATCTTGCGTCTGTTGCATTCAATAGCATGACACAAGTTGTGGACCAATCTGAACCTATACGCCCAATTAATCCCAATTGTAACCCCCTCCATGTAGCAATAGTTTTGGCCCCCCTCGTGCGCTAGGGGGCGCCAGCAACCTCGTGCGGCCGAGGAGCGTGTGAGATGGCCTGGTGTGCCTGGGGTCATGACTGGTACACTTACTACCGTGCCTACGTACTGTAATAAATTTTCAGGGAAAACTATTTAAATGGACACTTTGTATAATTTTTTAAATATGGCAAATGAGCTCGAAAGATAATAAATTTCTTTTGTGGGGCCTCATGACACAATGTACTTGTTTGTATAATTTTTTCATAAATTTTACCGCTCTGAATTGTTCTTGAAAATTGCACTTACCGCTATAGTTTAATTTTCCAGGTACGCCCAATAAAGCAAAATAGTTTAATTTTCACGTGAGTCACAAAAAAATTTCGCATTCCACACAGAATGTAAATGGGTATAACCGTGGGCGTCCGCTTCGTACTACCACTTAAAAGAAGGGAGGCCCTCTTAATCGGACGGCCGCAGAAGAATCCCAAATGGAACAGGAAATTGGAGGCGAAGGTCGAGTCTTTGCAGGCGGAGCAAGACAGAGCTAGCTGCAGAAATGCACGTGAACGTCGTCTTAAAAGACAGTCACCATGAACGTGATTTCAGTTGAGCAGAAATGCATGACAATTCACAAGCTAACTATCGCATGGTATGGTCATGTCTACGGATGGTCTCCATGACTCTTTCATGGATCTCCCATTGTGACCAGTCGTGGGATTTTGGAGATAAACAAAGCCAGCTTCTTGTTTAAATCAACATAAATGATCTCCTGTTGTTTAAGTCGTGGGATTTATGTTTTGGAGACAAACATAAATGATTTGATTCAACATACTTAGAAATGGCTAGCTATGAGCTACTCTTCTGGATGGATTAGTCAATTATGTTTGACATGATAGCTAATAGATTTTACATCAAGTGCTTAGTTCAGAAAATAATGAGCTCCTGTTACTTGTTACTCAGTTTGATGGGACTGTTTCCCGGTCGATTCATTGCTGAAAAGTGAAAACCGTGTGCTTTTAAGTTTCAGTAATTCTGTAACCCTTTCGTTTATTCTCGTTTTTTTCACCTTATCCCGTCATTTCTTCAACTATTTCTACAGGAGTAAATCGCAACGTTGAACCCACTTTCTAGATGTACCGTGCTTCTTTCCACTTCATGACCCAAACATAATTTATTTAAAGAGAACCTCATGCATATAGTACGTGTGACGTCACGAAACACTGCAGTATCATATACAAATATATTGCCATGTGGTGTGGTATGGCCATCTCTCTCTACGTATATTGCATTGTCTCCATAGCTAGCTCTTCTAGTTGCTCCTTTGTTGCGATTCAGTTGTGAGATTTTGAACAGGAACAAAACGTTACTGTTCAAAAATAAATGATGTGTGCGGTGGTGTAAAAAGTGATGAAGACATACGTGCGTAAGATAGAGCGAGAGGAATGGTATACATGATTTATTCTTAGAGCGAGACAAAAGCGAGAAAAGTAAAAAAATCACTTTAAGAAATCAGATATTTATATTAGCTTTTAGTTTTTTTAAATAGAAATCAGAAACAGAAACTAATAAAAAAAGGCTAGGCTGACCAAGGCAACGACAAATGGGCCAGGAGGAAGCGACTTGGGCCGGCCCAATTGTACTGAGAAGGCCCGGCCCACGAATCAGACGCTGAACAAGCTCAAGCTGCTGCTGCTGCCAGCCTGCAAGTCACAAGAAATGTGCCTGCTGTTAGAGACTACTGATCTGAGTTGAGGTGAAATGCATGAAGATTGGCAGGATAAGTTGGAATGGTAAGGCAAGCTATATATATACACACACACCCCCTTGCACTGTCTCCATCGCTCTTTTATGGATATCCCATTGTGGCTTAGCTGTGAGATTTTGGAGAGAAACAAAGCCATGTTCTTCTTCAGACATAAATGAGTTTGATTCAACGTACTGACAAATAGCTTGCTAGGGGTAGTTTCTGTTGATGAGACTAGTCAGTTATGTTTTGAAAGGATTGAGGAGAGTATAGTCAAATTTGATTAACGTATTGTGCCGAGTCCTGAGGTAGAAATCTCCTTGCACTGACTATTGATTGAATAGTTTTAGAATTTTAGTCAGCAAGTATGCCTACATAGGCACGAAGAACGCATTGGAAACAGGTGATGAACGTGAAGGAGTTGTTCCGAATGTGTTCCTCTATCGCATGATGCACAAAATAAACAATGTTCTACGCAGACAAAGTGTTCTACGCAGTTGATGGATGGGGTAGTTGAAAAGAAGTTGCGTTGTGATGTTTTCTTGTTTCTGTAACTACCTCTTTGCTGTTACCATACAAAATGCACTTCTAGAAAGTAAATCTAGTGCAATGTTGTTATTTGGTTTCAATTTGTCCGCACAGGTTTACTTTGCTTAGCGAGCGGCCCTTTTTATCCATGGGATTGGCAAGCACTTGGCTACTCATTCACTGCCTCGTCTAGGCCACTGCTGGCTTCATCCAATTCGCGGATATTATTATCCTCGTCACCGGTGCCAGAACTGCATACTTGCAGTGTGAAAAATGTGAAATCGATCACGCAGAAAATCCATGTGAACGGATCAGTTATTGCTGCGTGATGCTTCTCCATGCTTGCATTGCTGCGTGCAATCAGGAATCCATGTGAATCCAAGCTTGCTGAGTACAAGTGATTAGATGATTATTACTCTGTACATCGATATGAAGCTTTTGTTTCCTGCTTTCCACTTGACAAATCCATGTTTGATTTACCCCGAACATGCTGAAATCCGAATAGCAGTTGATGGGTCGATCATTTAACGTAGCCTCCCTGCGACTGCGAGGCAAATATTTGTTACCCTCCAGCATTTGCATTTTGCATCACGTAAATAACAGCCGAAGTAAATCGCAACGTAGAACACACTTTCTAGAAGTGTACTGTGTGAAATAGAATGCAGTTTATTTGCATGGATCGTGCTTTTCTTTCCACTTCATGTACCCAAACATATTTATTTAAAGAGAACCTTATGCATATAATGTGTCAATTAATGTTACATGTAATACGTGTGACATTATGAATCACTGAAGTATCATATATATAAGAGAGGTGCTTCAATGTTTTTCTCAATAGTGATTTAATATCTCCTTTGTTGCGATTCAGTTGTGAGATGCTTGCTCAATTTCCTCTGCAATGTCAGCTAGGCTGAGAGAACAAAAAATACAGCAAGTACTCGTGCCACACATTACATCATCACATGTACAGCACGCATGATCGTCTGAGTTCTTTCTTTGACTGGGATGTTCGTATTGATTTTTGCTGATGGTTTTTTGTTGTAACTGATAGCTTTTGGCTGCAAATAAATAGTAGTGGTCTAGCGGCTGGAAAAAATGGTTTTTAGAAGGAGGAATCGGGTCATGCAAAAAGTGAGGGAGAAATTCGTATGCGAAATAGGAGCGGGAAGAATGGGGTACATGATACGTTTATAATCTCCTAATATATCTTTGAAGCAAGACAGAAACAAAAAAGTGGAGAAGTCATTTCAAAAAATAGTTGTTTATCAGTTTATATTAGTTTCAGAAACCAATAAAAAAACGCATCGGCTGACCAAGGCGACGACAAATGGGCCAAGAGGAAGCGACTTGGGCCGGCCGAATTGTACAGGGAAGGTCCGTCCCACGAATCAGACTCTGAACAAGCTCGAGCTGCTGGCTGCTGCAAGCCAGCAAGTCACAAGGAATGTGCCAGCTGTTAGAGACTACTGATCTGAGTTGAGGCGAAATGCATGAAGATTGGCAGGATAAGTTGGAATGGTAAGGCAGGCTATATATATAAACTGAGAGACCATGTGGTCGTGATCCCATGAGAGTGATGAGTAATTGACAAGGGTTTAGGATAGTCGAGTTTGGTTTGGGTGACCATATCGTTGCGTGGTGCAACGGGCTCGGTCGATTTGGTCAACTTGGTCGTTTGGGCTTAGGACGTTTATACTGATGTTTCGACAGGTTTGGACTTCGTCATGCGTGAGTATGATGTGTTTATGCTATTTACGCTTTCATATATCGAGCGGTGCTATTTGACGTGTTTTCTTGTCTGTGTGACTGCAGGACGTCGAGACGGAGTCGTGGTGAGACACGAAGGACTGGACTAGGTGCAGGTGGCGCTGAGGTCAGAACAGTCAGGAGGTGTCGAAGACGACGTGGACTCGAGGTGGTTGCGAGGCGTGCGAGACAAGGAGCGCGGAAGCTTCCCGGAAGGTGCAGAAGGGCGAATCGGGAATTTCGCAAGACTGCACAAGCGGGAGCGGGCTCCGGTGGAAATAGCGGGCGTAACGGGGCGGAGACCCGTTAGCCGTAGGCTATAAATAGGTGGAGATGGCTGCATGCCCACTTGAGCACTTGTAAGGAATTAGGGTTTACACTAGTCAAAAGAGGCTTTGGGAAGGTTGTTTCCTTTAGCTCTTTAGTTGGTGAGGTTTGTTGGTGGAGGCAGAGTGTGCTCCCTCTGTTGTCCCCTTCGATAGTTTCCAGAGAGAGTTCTTCCTCCCTCCAAGCATGTATGGGTTGTGTTCTTGAGTTGGAGAGGGAAAGGATTGAGTGGAGAGTCTTGTAATCATCCTTGTGTTTGAATGTCCATGCGTATCGGGACTCCTCTGTATCTCTATTGATTCAATGAATGAAATCTGAAGTTTCTGTCTCGTGCTCCTCTCTGTTCTTCGTCCCTCTTTGATGATTTCTTGATTCTCTGAGTTTCTTGTTATTTCTTGTTGGGAAGGGCCAAAATGGGTTGCTCTATGATGGGTTAGTGCCACAAGATCATTTGATCGTTTTCCCGAAGAGCAAATTTGGTTTAAATCTTAGATTTCACTTTTGGCCTTCCTCTGTTCTTGAACTCAGTTTCTAGGGTTTTGTGGAAATCTTGATTCCCTGAAGGAGATGGCCTAATTTTTGGTCTTAGAATCCTTTGTGCTATTGCTAACAAAACTGCAAAATCTCTTGAGCCAAGGATTAAAGACCTCTGAGTAATTTGGATTTTATGCCTTCCCTGTAATTCTTCAGGTTATTTCTAGGGTTTGTCCAATCCCCTAATTTCCTTCTTGGTTTGAGCTGATCTCTGGTCTGAAGAGTTCCATTTGCTATTACTTTTTTCTCCCAAAGTCTCATGTGCAATGGACCAAGGATTTGGGAGAAATTTGATCTTTTAGGAGAGTCTCTGTACTTTTCAAGTCCCTGAGGATTTTCTGAATTTCTTGTAATTTTGTGTTGCCTCCCAGTTGTTTGGGGTCTCCTTTATGTTGAGAATAGCTCCTTGGTGCTTGGGTCTGAAAAGAAAAGATTCATTTCTCTCATTTTCATGAAAACAGCAAAAATCTGAAATTTCGGGTTTCACTGTATTTTGTTCGGTTTTGCTCTGCTATCATTTCAGTCTCTGTTTGCTGTTCCCTGCCTCTGTGAGCTCCATCCGTTTGGTCTGGAAGATCTGGCTGCAGCTCTTGCTCTTTGGTTTCAAGTCAGTTTTTAGATGGTATCATTAATCTCTTCGGTTGTGATACCTTCTCTGAATTTTTCTCTGTCGAATCCTCTTCCTGGTCTTTAGTAAAAATCGATTTGGCTTCTCCTCCTTGTCTCTCTCTCTCAGCTGCAGTGGGAGGTTACGGCCAGCAGGAAGCATCTTCAGTCAAGTGCCTTTTCTTTTTTGTTTTTTGCTGATCTTTGACAATTTTGCATGCAGATCAAACAGCAGTATTTTCAGTTGAAACTTTTACTGGCTGGTCTCTGATTTATGCTGAATTTTTCAGTATCGCATGCGTTCCAAATTTCAGCAAAATTATTTTTAATATTCTGTGAGGTGCTTTGTTTTGCATTTTTTTTGAAAAATCAGTGTTTGATTTCTCGGGGGCGATTTTGAAGCGAGCGACATTCACCCCCCTCTGTCGCCATTTCGGTCCTACAATTGGTATCAGAGCCGGTTAGCTGTAATCAATAGATCTTAACCGGTCTCAAGAGCCATGGCGACGGACAAGTACTCGACCAAGCCGCCCGTTTTTGATGGCATCGATTACCCCTTCTGGAAGAGCCGAATGGAAACATACATCCAGGCTCAGGGGTATGCCATCTGGCGCAAGGTCAAGGTCCAGTTTGTTGTTCCTGCCGATGAGAACATCAATGCCGGGAACATGGCTGATGTTGAGGCAAATGCAAAGGCAAGGAACATCATCATCCAGGGTTTGAGTCGTAGCGAGTTTGACCGCATATCTCACCTGTCGTCCGCCTACGACATCTGGGTGACCCTCAACGCATACCATGAGGGCACCACCCAGATCAAGACGGTTCGACAGGACCAGTTCAAGCGCGAATACAACAAATTCGAGATGCTTGCTGGTGAGTCCCTGGACGAGTGCTTTTCGCGATTTCACAAAATCTTGAGCAACCTCCGAGCGGTCAGTCTCACATATCCCCACTCGGACAACGCTCGTCAGATGCTCGCGGCACTCGATCTGCGTGTTTGGGAGATGAAAGTGACCACCATCAAAGACACGACAGACCTCTCGACCCTGACTCTTGACGCACTGTACTCGCGCCTCAAGACTCACGAGATTGACGTTGTCTCTCGACGGTCGAAGTCACAGTCGATGGCCTTGGTCACCGATCCCGTTTCTTCTTCCAGGCCTTCTTCTGATTCTTCTTGCGGTTTCTCCCTTGCTGCTCTCTGTGACATAACTGATGATCAGTTAGAGCAGCTTGCGGATGATCAGCTGGCCCTCCTAGCCCGAAGGTTTTCCCATGCCTACAAGGGTAGGAGAGACAGAAAGAGAGGAGGATCCGTGATTTGCTTTGAGTGTGGTGGCCCCAACCACATTCGGGCAAACTGCCCCAAACTGGAGAAGGGCAAAGCTGACTACGACGGTTCGGGCAAGAACGACTACACCGACAAGAACCGCAACAAGAAGCCTCCAGTCCCTGCTCTAGGGAAGAAGAAGTTCCGCGACTTCGGGAAGGCCAAGAAACTCTTTCACCGCGTCCTTACAGCGTTCGACGACCTCGATCTCAGTGAGGTGGAGGGATGGAGCGACGACGACGGGACTGGTGACCAAGATCCCAAGAGCGGTGACGACTTCTCCGGCATGTGCTTCATGGCCCTCGAGGGCGAACTCAGCGACAGCGAGCTGTACTCCGACTCGGACGAGGTATGTCCCACCTATGACCAGCTCAATCATGCCTTTCTTAAGCTAGGTGGTTTCCATGCTAGAGCTAGGGCTAGGTGTACTGAGTTAGAGAAGGAAGTAGACAGGTTGTCACTAGAGATTATTGCTCTTACATCTGGTCCCTCTAGTGACGACTGTGATACATGCTCTGCTTTGCTGGGTGACATGGAGAAACTAAGAACCTCGCATGATGGTTTGTCCTCCGAGCTTGATAGTGTTAAGGTGGAGAATCTTAGTCTATTGGCTGAACTAGAAATGAGTAGGATTGCTTCTACTTCATCTACTCCTGTTGAGACTACTTCTTGCACCTCATGTGAGGATAAGGACAATGCTTTTAGAGGTCTTTAGACCATGCTGCTTGATCTGCCCGAGACTTGTGAAAGTTGTAATAATCTAAAGATGAACCTAAAACGGGCAGATCACAAGATTGCTGAGTTGAGTGCTTCTTTACTTGAGCCTATTGATTCATGTTTGAACTGTCCCAAGTTAACTACTGAACTTGAATCTGTCTCAAAACAGTTTCAAGAAATGATTGACAACAATAAGAAAATGGCTCAGTATGCGACTAAGGATCCTGTTAACTCACCATGCATTAATTGTGATAAACTAAAACTTGAACTCGTTGCATTGAATGACAAATGTGTGAAGCTAACTAAGGAGTTACTAAAGAAGCCACAATCTGGTTGTGATGTGATTGATGGTGTGAGGGAGAAGCCCCAGGGTAAGGTAGAGACGCCTAGCGACGTGAACCAACCTGCTAGCAGTAGGACTGTCCATTCTGAGTCGGCTGTGCGTGCACAAGCCATTCGTTCCTCTGCTGTTGGTTCTTCATCTGCTCCCTTACCCCCTGCTATTTCTTCTTCTCCCTGCTCTTCTTGCACCGCTCTCTTCCGGGAGTGTCAGTATCTTATGAACACTCTCGAGAGATTTGTAGGCGGCAAGAAGAAGCTTAATCTTATTCTAGACCAATCCAAGATTTGCAAGTTCAATCAAGGTCTAGGATATGATTTTTATGAGGATATGAGGAAGCATCCACCTGCTATTCTCCGACCCATAGTAGGAGGTGTGATCGAGGTCGAGCCCAGATCTGATGAGGTTAAATTCAAATCAGCGGGTTTTGTCCAAGGGATCTCTGACAGCAAGGTGAGTCCACCTGCAGCTTCGGCCTCTCAGAAGGCGAAGCCTCCCCGTGCTACTTCTACCTCTCAGAAGGTGAAGTACCACTGCACCTTCTGTCAGAAAGATGGACACACAGTCGATCGATGCTTCAGGCGCGCTAGGATTGCGCGTAGAGACCGTGCGGAGGCACTTAGGCGTATTCAGGGTCAACCCCAGATCCTAAGTGCACCTAAGACTAGCACGAGGTCCAGGCTTGCTTCTGACGGGTTTGGGCAGCATCGAGGACTTGGTTTTTCTGAGTCTTCTGGTTTTCGTCCTCATGCTGCTCCGGGTCATGACTTCCGCCGTCCTGAGGGTACATCTCGTTTCCCCTGTCGAGACAGTTACCCACGGCGTGATCAGCGTGTTGCCGGTGTTCTGACTCGCTCTCCCGTAGCAGTCGGACCCCGCAACAGCTTCAGGTCTGCTCATAGACCTTCTGCTTCTTTGAGTCACGGAGAGCATAGGGTAGATAGAGGTCAATCGTGTTTGACTACTTCATCTGCTCCACGTGTTACTCGGTATTGGGTGCCAAAATCTCTCTTGATTTATCCCAGTACTGAGACTTTACTCTCTGTTTGACTCAGGTTCGCCGGGTAGGGAAAGAGAAGGTTTGGCTTGTAGACTCCGGTTGTTCTCGTCATATGACCGGAGACTCCCGTTGGTTCTCCTCCCTAGCCCGCGCTCCAGGTGATGAGACGATCACCTTCGGAGACGCTTCGTCTGGGCGCGTCATCGCTAAAGGTACTGTGCATGTTAATGCTTCTTTTATTCTTAAGGATGTTGCCTTGGTTAGTAAGCTGCAGTACAATTTGCTTTCCGTTTCTCAGCTTACCGATGACGGTTTCGAGGTGAGCTTCAAGAAAAACGCTTGCAAAATTCTTGATTCTTCGGATAGTCTGGTTTGCGGGATTTCTTGTTATGGGAGGATCTTTCGTGCTGATTTTTCTGATTCTTCTGGTGATCATCTCCGGTGTTTGGTTGCCTCAGAGTCCCGTGATTTGACCTTCTGGCATAGGAGACTTGGTCATATTGGATTTGACCATTTGACCCGAGTTAGCGGCCACGACCTCATTCGTGGTCTGCCAAAGCTTAAAATGGTCAAAGATCTTGTTTGCGCTCCATGCCGGCACGGCAAGATGGTTGCCGCTTCACATCCTCCGGTCACTGTGACCATGACTGATGCACAGGACAGCTGCTCCATATGGACACTGTTGGACCAGCTCGAGTGCAGTCAGCCGGAGGGAAGTGGTATGTACTTGTTGTGGTCGATGACTATTCGAGATTTTCTTGGGTGTTTTTCTTAGCCTCGAAGGATGAGACATTTTCACATTTTCGAGGTCTTTTCGGTAGGCTTTCTGTTGAGCTCCCGGGTGCCTTACGAGCGATCCGCAGTGACAATGGCACGGAGTTCAAGAATTCCTACTTCGAGAGGTTCTGTGATGAGATAGGTGTAGAGCACCAGTTCTCTTCTCCACACGTCCCACAGCAGAATGGCGTCGTGGAGAGGAAGAACCGTACCTTGGTCGAGATGGCCAGGACGATGCTTGATGAGTACTCTACACCGCGGAAGTTTTGGGCTGAGGCTATAGCCACCGCGTGCCATGTCTCAAATCGAGTCTTTCTTAGGGCACACTTGCACCGTACTTCTTATGAGTTGAGATACGGGCGAAAGCCCAGCGTCTCTCATTTTCATGTGTTTGGTTGCAAGTGCTTTATTTTGAAGTCCGGGAACCTAGACAAGTTCGAGTCACGTTCTTGTGATGGTATCTTTCTAGATTACTCGCCTTCTTCGCGGGCTTATAGGGTTTGGAACTGCGAATCTAGTAAAATGGTAGAGACCTGTGAGGTGACTTTCGATGAGGCCAGTCCGGGGACTAGACCTGATATCTCAGGTTCTTTAGAGCAGTCCGAGCCCATCTTTGTGGATGATGAGGATGATGGAGATGAGGGGTGTCTACCCGATCCAGTCCTTCATCCACCCCTTGAGGTGCCGTCTTCCACTGCACCTCGAGGTGATCAGCCTCTGCCTACCGCTTCTTCTGGAGCTAGTGGCTCTGTTCCTACCTCGTCAGCACATGAGGTAGAGGCTACTTCTTCATCTCATCCAGGACCTCCTCGACATATCCAGAAAAGGCATCCTTCAGAGCAGATGATTGGAGACCTCTTCGAGCGTGTGACCCGCTCAAAATCTGGCTTATCTCAATTCTGTCTCCATTCTGCTTTCATTGCTTCCTTTGAGCCCAAAGATGTTTCTCATGCTCTTTCCGACGAGTCTTGGGTCAATGCCATGCATGAGGAGCTAGAAAACTTCGAGAGAAATAAGGTCTGGTCGCTTGTCGAGCCCCCACGAGGTCACAATATCATTGGGACTAAGTGGGTGTTCAAGAACAAGCAGAGTGAGGATGGTGTGGTTATTCGAAACAAGGCTAGACTGGTAGCTCAGGGGTTCTCCCAGGTTGAGGGTCTAGATTTCGAGGATACCTTTGCCCCTGTAGCTAGACTTGAAGCCATTAGAATCTTGCTTACCTTTGCAGCTTCTAAGGGTTTCAAGCTTTACCAGATGGACGTCAAGAGTGCCTTTCTCAATGGCTTTATTGAGGAAGAGGTCTACGTCCGATAGCCTCCTGGTTTCAAAAATCCCAAATACCCAAACCATGTCTTCAAGCTTTCCAAAGCTTTGTATGGACTTAAGCAAGCCCCTAGAGCTTGGTATGAGAGGCTTAAGTCCTACTTGTTAAGTCATGGTTTTGAGATGGGTAAAGTTGACAAGACTTTGTTCATCCGCCGGCATGGCACTGACCTTCTGCTCGTCCAGATCTATGTCGATACATCATCTTTGGCGGCTCTTCCCATACTCTGGTTTCACAGTTCTCGGATGTCATGAGCACCGAGTTTGAGATGAGTATGATGGGCGAGTTGACCTTCTTCCTTGGCTTCCAAATCAAGCAGACTCGGGAAGGTACATTTCTTCATCAGGGAAAGTACACTCGTGACCTCCTGAGGCGCTTCGACATGAGTGATGGTAAGCCTGTGTCGACTCCCATGGCTTCTACAGCCTTTCTTGACCCAGATGAGGACGGCGAGCCAGTTGATCAGAAAGAGTTCCGAAGTATGATCGGCTCCCTTCTTTACCTCACTGCTTCGAGACCAGACATACATTTCTCTGTGTGTCTGTGTGCTCATTTTCAGGCCTCTCCTCGCGTATCTCACCGTCAGGCGGTGAAGCGCATCTTTCGGTACCTCCGAGCTACCATTGACTATGGTATCTGGTACTCTTCCTCATCCTGTCTTTCCTTGAGAGCCTTCTCGGACGCAGACTTTGCTGGCTGTAGGATAGATAGGAAGAGCACTTCTGGCACTTGCCAATTCATTGGCACTTCTCTCGTCTCTTGGTCTTCTAGGAAGCAGTCCGGTGTTGCACAGTCCACCGCAGAGGCCGAGTACGTTGCTGCAGCCAGCTGCTGTAGCCAGGTGCTTTGGATGGCTTCGACCCTGCGGGACTTTGGGTTGGTCATAGACAGTGTTCCACTCTTTTGTGATAACACTTCTGCGATTAACATTGCTAAGAACCCAGTGCAGCATTCTCGGACCAAGCATATTGATATTCGCTTTCACTTCCTTAGAGACTATGTAGAGAAGGGCGATATAGTGCTTCAGTTTGTGGAGAGTGACCACCAATTGGCTGACATCTTTACCAAGCCATTGGATAGTTCGAGGTTTTCAGCTCTGCGGGGAGAGCTTGGGGTGGTTTGTCCTTATGGACTGTAGTGAGGGGGAGCTTTGGGCTTTACTGCTTTACTGTATTGATTATGCTTCTATCTCATTTTTGCTGCATTGCATTCGGGGTGCATTTGGGTTTAGTCCTTCCAGCATAGGTTAGATTGGTTTTCTTGCCGAGTTGCTTAGACTTCTTACTCTTATCTTGTGCTTCCAGGATGCTACATATTAGCCTTGATTATTATTCTGTTATGACATGTTTACAATGTTGTACACCTTGCCATGATTTGTGCTTTATATGCTAGATTGATCATGACTTCATATGTGTAGACTAGCTTTTACCATGATAAGTTAATTAAAATTGTCCAACTTGAAGTAAAACTTGTCATGCTAGCATTTGAGTTTAGTCTTTCTGGAGCTATCCCTTTATGATTCATGCCATGTCAACTAGGCTTAGCTGAGCGTTGAATCTTTTATTGAGCCTTAGATTGAGCTATTTTAGTCTCTTGATGTAGCATGAGGTAGTACAACATGTTTTCAAAGCAAAAAGATCTCTTTTGTGCGAAAAAACTGATTTCACCAATTCTTTCTCATGAGACGGCTTGCCATTGCACGAGGCATGAACTCAGGGGGAGTTTTGGATGACCTAGACTATCTTCTTAAGCTTATTGCTTGGAGTAGTCGCATAAGACTTGAGACCTAGCACATAAACAAAAATTGGGTTGGAAACGACCATATGCTTTCAAAAGACAATGTTTAATGTACTCAATTTGCTTAATCTACAAAAAGAACCAAGTACTTGCGCAAATGTTTCATTCTTGAGCATAGCACTCTTGTTGGTCTCAATACTAGCTTCTTGGTTCCGCTTAGCTTAATTGACATGGCCGGCATCATCCTTGGGTATCTCTAGTTAGACTTTACCTCTTGATGACTTGACATTCTCACTTAATGCACTATATTTCAGATTGTCATCTATGTGTTCTAGCTAGCTTATACATGTCATGTCATGATCTAGATAGCTTTTTATAGAGTTATGGCTTGGTGTATCTCATTATGGTCATTATGGATATTTCTCATGGCTCTAAATGCTTAAAATAAACAAACTTCGGCCATATTCATCCATTGCCATCTTGATGTCAATCTAGATAATTCTCATGTCATATCTCTCTTTTGCATCTTGATGTGTTTATTGCCAAAAGGGGGAGAATAGAGAAGAAAATGTCTTTTGGGAACTGTTTAGAGCTTTGGAGAACAATTTGCTCTTTCAGTTGTTGCTCTAGTGTTCCTTCTGTCGACATGGTCATTAGTTTCAATCTCTTTCTTTGGACCATGTTGGATTCTTCAAACTCAAACTCAACTTCATGCTTTTTCTGACTTTGTCAATATACTTATCAAGGGGGAGATTGAAAGACCATGTGGTCGTGATCCCATGAGAGTGATGAGTAATTGACAAGGGTTTAGGATAGTCGAGTTTGGTTTGGGTGACCATATCGTTGCGTGGTGCAACGGGCTCGGTCGATTTGGTCAACTTGGTCGTTTGGGCTTAGGACGTTTATACTGATGTTTCGACAGGTTTGGACTTCGTCATGCGTGAGTATGATGTGTTTATGTTATTTACGCTTTCATATATCGAGCGGTGCTATTTGACGTGTTTTCTTGTCTGTGTGACTGCAGGACGTCGAGACGGAGTCGTGGTGAGACACGAAGGACTGGACTAGGTGCAGGTGGCGCTGAGGTCAGAACAGTCAGGAGGTGTCGAAGACGACGTGGACTCGAGGTGGTTGCGAGGCGTGCGAGACAAGGAGCGCGGAAGCTTCCCGGAAGGTGCAGAAGGGCGAATCGGGAATTTCGCAAGACTGCACAAGCGGGAGCGGGCTCCGGTGGAAATAGCGGGCGTAACGGGGCGGAGACCCGTTAGCCGTAGGCTATAAATAGGTGGAGATGGCTGCATGCCCACTTGAGCACTTGTAAGGAATTAGGGTTTACACTAGTCAAAAGAGGCTTTGGGAAGGTTGTTTCCTTTAGCTCTTTAGTTGGTGAGGTTTGTTGGTGGAGGCAGAGTGTGCTCCCTCTGTTGTCCCCTTCGATAGTTTCCAGAGAGAGTTCTTCCTCCCTCCAAGCATGTATGGGTTGTGTTCTTGAGTTGGAGAGGGAAAGGATTGAGTGGAGAGTCTTGTAATCATCCTTGTGTTTGAATGTCCATGCGTATCGGGACTCCTCTGTATCTCTATTGATTCAATGAATGAAATCTGAAGTTTCTGTCTCGTGCTCCTCTCTGTTCTTCGTCCCTCTTTGATGATTTCTTGATTCTCTGAGTTTCTTGTTATTTCTTGTTGGGAAGGGCCAAAATGGGTTGCTCTATGATGGGTTAGTGCCACAAGATCATTTGATCGTTTTCCCGAAGAGCAAATTTGGTTTAAATCTTAGATTTCACTTTTGGCCTTCCTCTGTTCTTGAACTCAGTTTCTAGGGTTTTGTGAAAATCTTGATTCCCTGAAGGAGATGGCCTAATTTTTGGTCTTAGAATCCTTTGTGCTATTGCTAACATAACTGCAAAATCTCTTGAGCCAAGGATTAAAGACCTCTGAGTAATTTGGATTTTATGCCTTCCCTGTAATTCTTCAGGTTATTTCTAGGGTTTGTCCAATCCCCTAATTTCCTTCTTGGTTTGAGCTGATCTCTGGTCTGAAGAGTTCCATTTGCTATTACTTTTTTCTCCCAAAGTCTCATGTGCAATGGACCAAGGATTTGGGAGAAATTTGATCTTTTAGGAGAGTCTCTGTACTTTTCAAGTCCCTGAGGATTTTCTGAATTTCTTGTAATTTTGTGTTGCCTCCCAGTTGTTTGGGGTCTCCTTTATGTTGAGAATAGCTCCTTGGTGTTTGGGTCTGAAAAGAAAAGATTCATTTCTCTCATTTTCATGAAAACAGCAAAAATCTGAAATTTCGGGTTTCACTGTATTTTGTTCGGTTTTGCTCTGCTATCATTTCAGTCTCTGTTTGCTGTTCCCTGCTTCTGTGAGCTCCATCCGTTTGGTCTGGAAGATCTGGCTGCAGCTCTTGCTCTTTGGTTTCAAGTCAGTTTTTAGATGGTATCATTAATCTCTTCGGTTGTGATACCTTCTCTGAATTTTTCTCTGCCGAATCCTGTTCCTGGTCTTTAGTAAAAATCGATTTGGCTTCTCCTCCTTGTCTCTCTCTCTCAGCTGCAGTGGGAGGTTACGGCCAGCAGGAAGCATCTTCAGTCAAGTGCCTTTTCTTTTTTGTTTTTTTGCTGATCTTTGACAATTTTGCATGCAGATCAAACAGCAGTATTTTCAGTTGAAACTTTTACTGGCTGGTCTCTGATTTATGCTGAATTTTTCAGTATCGCATGCGTTCCAAATTTCAGCAAAATTATTTTTAATATTCTGTGAGGTGCTTTGTTTTGCATTTTTTTAAAAAATCAGTGTTTGATTTCTCGGGGGCGATTTTGAAGCGAGCGACATTCACCCCCCCTCTGTCGCCATTTCGGTCCTACATAAACACACACACCTTGCACTGTCTCCATCGCTCTTTCATGGACCTTTCTTATTGTGACTCAGCTGTGAGATTTTGGAGAGAAACAAAGCCAGGTTCTTCTTCAGACATAAATGGGTTTGATTCAACGTACTGACAAATAGCTTGCTAGGGGTCGTTTCTGTTGATGGACTAGCCAATTATGTTTTGGAAGGATTGAGGAGAGAATAGGGCAGGTTGATTAACGTATTGTGCCGAGTCCTGAGGTAGAAATCTCCTTGCACGGACTATTACTATTGATTGAATAGTTTTGGACTTTCAGTCAGCAAGTATGCCTACATAGGCACGAAGAACGCAAGATTTATCTTTGGAAACAGGTGCTGAGGGTGAAGGAGTTGCCGTTAACAACGTGTTCCTCTATCGCATGATGGATAAAAAAAAATGTTCGCTCAGTGTGACAAAGGTGTTCTACTCAGTTGATGGATGGGGTAGTTGAAAAGATGTTTGTTTTTTCGTTTCTGTAACTACTCTTTACTGATACCATACAAAATACACTTCTAGAAACTAAATCTAGTGTAATGTTGTTATTTGGTTTCAATTTGTCCGCGCAGGTTTACTTCCGCTCAAGGTAGTGGGGATTGACCCCTTAGAGCATGTACAATACAAGATGCTTATATATGAATGCTTAAAGAGGGAGAATATAGCCACATCATCAAGCACCCATGCAAAAGTTATTTCCTCTAATGCAAGCATCTCTTCCATAGGTGCTTAGATGTTATATTATGAGTAAAGTTCATTACCGGTCCTTAAACTTTTTATGCTGTGTCATCCCGGTCCATAGACTTTCAAAAGTGTGCCATTACAGCTGGACCCGTAATAGGTGGTAATGGCACACTTTGAAAGTTTAAGGACCGGGATGGCATACTTTAAAAGTCTATGGACCGGGATGACACAGCATAAAAAGTTTAAGGACCGGTAATGACACATTTTGAAGTTTAGGGACCGGGATGGCATACTTTAAAAGTCTATGGACCGGGGTGACACAGCATAAAAAGTTTAAGGACCGGTAATGGACTTTACTCTTATATTATCTATTAATAGATATAGTTATACACATAAGCACCGATGCTTGTTTAAGCATCGATACTTCAAAATAAGCATATTATCTATCCTACGTGGCAAGAAAAATCAGTTTTTTATTGCTAAGCATCTCTCTAAGCGCTTGCATTGAAGATGCCCTTATAAGTTCTATCCACGAAAGGGACGCTTTCTGTGGGGACTGTCCTCGCGTGGGACCGTATTCCACAGGCACCGTAGTATGATCGGACGATTCCGAGACGCATTTCCACGTGAGGATCGACTTTTCGTATACTGAGTTTAGTTATACCGATCAAAGTTATATGTGACTATTTTTCTCTATATACTGCAGTAGATATGGATTATTTGAGATACATTTCGTAGGGCAAAAGTTGAAACCCTAGATGAAATTAGTTGGATTTGGCTCGGTTTTAGGTTCAATTCGCAATAGATATGCGTAATGTATTAGCAATAATGTGGATAGATCCGTTTGTAGGGTTGAAATTAGTTGGATTAGGGTTTGATTTGGGTAACTAGCTAACCTAGGGTTAGAAACGAGAAAAATTATAAATCTTATTCATTTCGCATTTTAGGTTGTCATGGGCTTTACTCGTTTGCCACCTCCATCCGGTGTTCCCGTGCCGATGTGTTATTGCGGCGATCCTTGCAAAGTGGAAAGGTCGGATGATCCGGATACATATAGGCAGAGGTACTGGATGTGCGCCAACTGGGCGTTCGATCCGCCACGTGCCGCCGTTGTCCTCGGCAAGATGGTATGTTGTATTGTCGATTCATCGAATTGGTATTAATTCTGTTGGTTTAACGAATGCGTACATTTGCAGGAGCCTCCACCGCTTTGTGATTTTGAGCAGTGGATCGACACTGCGATCGCTGAGGATGACAAGGAATACCTTAACGCCACTAAGATGTGGGATGAAGAAAGAAAGGAGAGGTGGGAAAGGGAAAAGAAGCAGGAGGAGGCCGCGAGGGAACACCGTGAGGAGGAGCGTAGGAGGGCCGCGGCAAAGCGCAAGGGAGAAAGGCAGAAGAAGCTAGAGAGAGCGCGGCGTGCCAAGGCAGCCCTTGAGCAGTACCCTGATGCTCAGAGAAAGGGGAAGTGGCCTCGATGCACTCAGTAGTTTGATGTATGCGGACGTATATATTTTCTGAAAATTTATAAACTATGTATGTGGACTATGTATGTATGTGGACGTATGCACTCAGTATGTTATTTTGGGTTGTGCTTATTCATTTGGTGAATGTCAATTAGTATTATTTGTGCGGATGCGGATGGAACGAAACAACTAGGCCGAGCTTGCAGTTTTAATGCAAGTGCAGTAATCACTGCGCCAAACACCCTGGCGTCGTATGTAAGTAGCACGGCGCCACACACTCTGGCGCCGAGTTAATGAAATACGGCGCGCAAAACTTTGGCGCCACATCCCGGCGCCAAAGTTACTAGCGCCGTTTGTCAATAACTTGGCGCCAGAGTGTTTGGCGCCGTGCTACGAAAGCCTACAGAAAAAACAGCAAAGAGCTGTCTGTTTCTGCATATACAAAACACATGCACACATGCACATATACAAAATACATACATTCACATATAAAACACATACGCATAACTGAATAAAGTCTAGATGCATACATTTTACATATATATATATATATCTCAAATCATACATACATACATATATGCACACATACATCATCATGCACACATATAAAATACACATACACATACACACAACTCTCATCATCATGGGTTGGAGGACGCAGTATGTGAATCATCGTGAGCTTGCCGCGGTGCTCTCTGTCGTAGAACTCGTCCACCAGCCGGTACCTCGCCATCCTGTGCATTCAAAATTACGTTAGTGATAAAAATAACAAAATATCTAAAAATTATGCTCTCTAGACCTAACGATGCTAACCTGAGTGGAACGACATTGACACGTCTGTGAATTGTGACCCAATAGACCACACATACCGCAGTGTGTCTCCTGTGGGTCCTCAACGAAGGGATTTGCCCTACCCCTCTTGGTGCGACCAGGTATCCGATCCATGTCCATCTTGTACCTTGACCGCTTCCTGCTGCCCCTCTTATGCCAACGTAACCCCGCGTCCGCTATGTACCTGGGACCCGAGTAAAGTGGCCACTCGCTTTCATCACGATATGGCTCAAACCGTGGGGCCCATGTCCTCACCAACGCATCCACGTTGAATAGTCTCGGGATTTTGGTCTCAACATCGACATTCCGGGCCCTACATGCGGTCACCATGTGGGAGCATGGAAAATGGAACTTGTCGGGAACACCGCATGTGCATGTGAAGGATGTAATCACGACCTTATGCTTTCGGGCCACTCGGAGCTCTCCATTCTCGGTTGTCCCTCCACCCTCAACAACCTCATACGTGCCCGTCACATGGTCAAAACAGTGGTACTCCTGTTCATTGGCTTGCATATTCGCTTTGGTAATGAAGCCGTGAGGACGAGGTGGCCAACGTGCATGTGCCTTTAACATGTCTGAGGCTTCCCGGTGCCGGTTGACAAACCATGCAACACACTTGTAGAAAGTGAACGCCGCAATTGCGGTAACTGGCAATCCACGTGCCCCCTTAAGCAGCCCGTTGAAGCATTCTGCCATGTTGCTAGTCATGAACCCATACCTCCTTCCCAATGGGTCATGAGCCCTTGACCATTTGTGCACATCCCTCATTAAACCCCTTATCCAATCACGACCCTCGGCATTAGTTTTTGTTTTCAACTCCTCTAACTTCTCATCGAACAGCTTTACCTCCCTCTGGCGACATACCTCCTCGAAAAGTGCAAAGTTGGCCTTCACCCCATCTTTTTTGAACAAGTTCTCTGCAAGGTGCCTTGTGCACCAACGATGATGTACAGGTAAATGTCCTGGTATCACTTCCTTAACGGCGCTCAAGATCCCAGCGTGCCTGTCAGACAACACACATACCTCCCTCCCCGGGCCAACCACATGGATCCGTACAAGCCGTAGAAACCAAGCCCAGCTAGATTTGTCCTCCTTCTCCACCAAAGCAAAAGCCAACGGCACAAGCGAGTTGTCCGCATCACAGCCAATAGAAATCAACAACGTTCCCTCATACTTGCCCAACAGGAACGTCCCATCAATTGACAGAACAGGCCTACAATGTTTGAAAGCCTCGACACACTGACCAAAGCACCAGAATGCTCGAAAAAAAATCTGTCTTCCATTAACCCATACATCGGGCTTAGGCACGTACTCATACCGCATTCCTGCATTGGCCGCTTTCATTGCGTTCAACATGGCCGGCAAACGCTCATACGCCTCCTCCCAATCACCATAAATCAGCTTCAAAGCACGTTGTTGCGCCCTCCATGCTTTCCCATACTTGATTGTGTAGTGCCACTTTAGTTTAACGGCCTCTATCACTGCTGCCACGCGCATCGTCGGCATGTGCTTTATCATGGGGTACAGGTGGGTTGCAATGAACCGAGAAGTCAACTGACGATATTTCTGGCTGGGCTCGGAAGACCCACAGCTGTGCGGTCCATCCACAGTTGTAATCTTAAACCTCTCCGTACCCTTCACCTTCCTGGCACAAACTTTCCATGCACACCCTGTGCTCTCACATTTGATGGTGTACCGACGTTTGGCGTACGAGTTCTTAACCCGGTATGGACGGTTGTGCACGATCGAGTACTCTTTCAACCACATCTTCAATGCCGACATATCCTCAAAGACATGACCCTTCTGAATTATGATACTAGCCCCATGCCTAGGTACGTCCCTCTGCATTTGCCCTCCATCCGCGACAGCCCTATGTGCGTTGCTCAGGTCATTATAATCGGACACTAGTGGATCACGGCCAGGAAACATTCTTCTCAACATCTCAATTTTGCTAGACGTCAAACCTGTGACTGGTCTGTCATCATCTGAGTCCACAGCCCTCGCATCCTCATAATCAGCCTCGTCTCCTGCAAGTTGTACATCCACCCTGTTAGATGCTACACAAACCATGGGTTCCTCAAACACAGTCTCCTCGTCGAATCCACCAACAAAGCGGTCATCGACATCCTCAGAGTCAGCTTCTACCTGAGTCAATGGAACCTCACATACTTGAGCCGAGGATACAACTTGCACCTCGACCTCTTCATGATCTGGTGACCCAACCAACGGTGAGTCATTGGGATCCAATGCAGCCCTAGGAGGCGATTGATCTCTCACCACCCTCTGCACAAACAAGTCAGGTGCTCTGACCTCTGAGTCCAAAACAATGGTCACATAGTTATCCCATTCACCGTCGCTGCCAATCGAAACCAATCTCTTTATACACGGCCCCTTTGACGACCCAACATCAATCAATCCTTACATAACGACATCACCATGCCCATCTGTCCATCCCAACCTCTCTTTCAAGCGATAAATGACCTCACCATACGACGGACGTGAAGTAAATAGCAATGTGGTCTCTTCCATGCCCTCCAAATCAACACCCCCATTGTCATTTCTCTTCACAGTACCACCATGGTGCAAAGTCACAACCTTATCCATCTATAGCACAACAAACAAACATATCTCAGTCATTACGTACAATAATCAAACCCTAGAAACGGATCTATCCACATTATTGCTAATACATTACGCATATCTATTGCGAATCGAACCTAAAACCAAGCCAAATCCAACTAATTTCATCTAGGGTTTCAACTTTTGCCCTACGAAATGTACCTCAAATAATCCATATCTACTGCAATAAATCAAAGGAGGAGAGGGAGCTCACCTTGCTTGCTCGGTTTGGAAGCAAAATCGCGAAGAAAATCGATGGATTGGGGTGGATTTTGAGGGGGGAGAGAGGGGCGGCGGCGGAGGCTGCTCTCTGCTTGCTCGGTCTGTTCAAACAGAGGAGTGGAGTGAGGGGGCCGGGGGCTGCGCTCGGTGTTAAGTCCCAGTAAACGGCGCCACGAACGTTAGCGCCGTTCATGAATGTCACGGCGCCATGTGCGTTGGCGCCGTGTTGTGCCACCGTGGATCCTACGTGTCCATTTACGGCGCTAAAGAATATGGCGCCGTGTTGTGTACCCTGGGCGCCATGTGAGTTGGCGCCGTGTTAGGGGTCCATTTTTGCAAATCTTTTTTCCAGGGGTCCATATGTAAAAAACTTTTAAATTTTGGACTAAAAAGCAAAAAAATTTCTCGGGTAGTCAGGGTGCCAGCCAGGGTAATGCATGGCGCCAAGCCAAACTGCAACAGCTTACGAGTGCCGCTGATGTGTACCAGCTAGTAACGCATTCTGACTTGCTTCTATAAAACAGAATAACAATAATATTAGTTTGTTCCGGAAAGAGCATTTGAGAATGACTCGAATTATGTGTTTTCCTGTACGTTTACGACATCCAAGTTTTCAGTTTCTATATTTATAAAAGAAATCTTCACCGTCATAATCATTTGTTTGCCATCCAATGGACAATTGGGCCGCTGATGGGCCGAATCTTTTTCGTGGGCCGAGAATGGGTGCAGAGTACTTGGTGCCTGCAATGCATGCTGTAGCCTGTATATCGAAACTAAATGCATTTTTGCTCGATCTTCACATGATTTTCTTCCCCTCACCGATGGTTTGTGCGTGAGCTGCATGAAATTGATCGAAACTGGAACGCTTTTTACTCGATCGTCACACGGTTTTTCTTCGCTCGTCGCTGCCTGCTCACGCAAGATCAAGCTCCAGCGCCTGCCTTTCAGGCTTTCACACCGTAGGTGTCCCATATGTGTTCAGAAATGCATGAGAAATCAGCGAGCAGTTTTCCTATCCTTGAGGAGGTACCAAGAGGTACAAGGTACCAAGAGGTACCAAATTAGATCCAGCCGTTCAATCAGTGTGATCAACGGCTCAAAATTTGGTACCTCTTGGTACCTTGTACCTCTTGGTACCTCGCGTCCGGTACCACTAGGTACTGCCAAATCTCAGCCGTTCGATCAGTGTGATCAACAGCTCAAATTTGGTACCTCTTCCCCTCAAGGATGGTAAAATTTCCCTAAACATGTGTGGTACCTCTCTCTATATATACACACATACTTTCTTAGGCCGGATCCGTCGTTCTATGTTTTCTTTCCTTATGATATCCTTCATTTGCTTTGATTCGGAAGTGAAATGAGATAGTGGAGGGAACCAAAGGCAAGCTTATGTTCTAACGCAACGAGCCCATGCTCCTCGCCCAGTCCAATGAATTCATGGCGGACGTCGGTGGCTACCCGGTCCAATCGAACCGCGTAGTGAAGGCTCCAAGTTACTGTTCAATATGGTCGAGTCGCTCATGGGCGCCGTCTAAGGCGACTCCGACTACGGCCAAGAAGTCCGCCGGGTAAATATTGTCTGCTTTGCTTGTACTTAATTTTTTTAACCGAATGTTTACCTGAATTTTTCTCTAATCTTGTTGCTGCTGCGTGCTGCAGTTTTCCCGTATACTTGCTAATTACCTGGTCGGCCTGGAGACGATCGGCAAGCACCCAATGCTCAAGTTTGCCAGGACATTCTTTTTTTCTTTCTTGGCATGGTAGCTACACGAGGGAAAGCGATGATGCCCACTCTGCCGCAAAAGGGGCGTCTTTCTTCCCCAAAAATGCCAGTTACACCATCAGAATCAGCAGTCAGCAAAATTCAGTGGAGAGTCTGCATTCCATTTCTACAATAAATGATTCAAAGCGCTTGTTCCATCAGCGCAAATCCCCTCCATCACTAGATTAGCAGGACCTGAACTGTCGACAAATTGCTCTGTTGTTAGTGATATTTGGTCTGCTTTCTACCGTGAGTTGTTATGTCGAGTCAGGAGTCATTATAAGTCAGACTGAACTAGAAGGTGAAGAAGTGGAAACAATGGACACTGAATCTGTAATTTTTCCGTAGTGTAGTTAACTTGGGAACGACAAATTCAGTACAAAATTCTTGTTAGCAATGAGGTCCAAGTCGTCGATATTTCTGTAGTTATGAACATACAGTAATAAAGAAGTAACAGCAAGTAGTTGTATCTGAACTGCAATTTTGTACACACAGAGAAGTAATATGCAGCAAAATGTTGTGAATTTGTGATACTACTAAATTATTAAGGAGCGGTTACATAGTTTACAACGACCATATTAGAGTTCTTGTTACTTACGACCTCCACATGAAGGCCCATGCATGACACATGAAGAGTAGTCTGTTTCCCACAATCAGACTTACGACCTCCACTGCTCGCTCACTCAAAAACAAGCTCCAACACCTGCCAAAAGAAGCAATCAACCAGCTGCACCATACGGCTTTTCTTTCACACCGTATGTGCCCATGTACATTGTGAAACGTATGAAAATCAGAGAAGCTTATCATGTGATTTCTCTCTATATATACAGCAGTGTGTGGTGAAGTTAGACATTGGAGAGAACCAAAGCCAAGCCTTTATTCTAGTACAAACCAAACCCAGGACATATACTGCTTTTAAACACTGTTTAGCTGCAACGGAAGTGCATACACAATATGAAACAGAAATCAACCGAGGAAAAACTGGAGAACTGCGTGGACTAATCATGGAGAGCCCCTGTGTAGTAATGTAGTATACTGGAAAAGATGTAGCCTGAATAAGTTTCGATCAGTCATTCATGGAATTGTTTCTCTTTCGTAGAAGTAGTGTTACGTTTTGCTGTCAATGGAATGAATTGAGGGGTGTAAAGTAACTTACAGTCAGATCATGTAACATCATCACATCATCTTCCTGTTTTCAGTTATAAACATCTCCTTTTCATACTTCATCTACTCGATTCCACCATCAACTTCACTTACCCTTAGACATCTTGAAGAGAAGAGCATCCCAATAATTAATTTCGAGTTTAGTACTTTCCGGAGGTAAAATATCTTTTGCACCATCACTACGTACCGCAGGTCTCCACGCATATCAGCATATCTTGGCACCTAAGCCAATAAACGAAGTGTGTTATATATATGTCAAACAAAAACAAGTACCAGTAAATATGTTACATATCCTAGCAGAGACATTTTTAGTATGAATTAACCCTACCATTATTTCATCGTCACTATATATACACACCTCCAGACCACTGCAACGTAGGCTCCACTCCACTCAAACCAGTTTCAGCTAACTATCACAGACAAGTCTTAACGGAGAGATGGAAGGAAGATCTTCTTCCTCTCTCTGCAAGTCCCTTTTGGTCGCCGCTCTCTGCCTGCTGATCTATCAACTTGCCTAGAATTTAGAGCATCACATAGTATATCGAATAAATAAACAAAATAGTTTTTCTATCGTCGTTTCGAAACAGTTTATAGGGATAGTCTTTTAGAAATGACTTATCATCGTTCCAGGTATACTTACTACAGTGCCTGATGTTCCAGGTATACTTACTACAGTGCCTGATGTGCGGCCGTGGAGCGTGCGAGATAGCTTGATGTGTCTGGCACCGTGCCAGGTATACTTACTACAGTGTTTACACACTGTAGCAAATTTTCAGGGAGAACTATTTAAATGGATACTTTGGATAATTTTTTAAATATGGCAAATGAGCTTGAAAGATAATAATTTTTTTTGTGGAGCCTCCTGACACAATGTACTTGCTTGTGTAATGTTTTTATAATGAGCAGTTTTCCTATCCTTGAGGAGGTACCAAGAGGTACCAAATTAGATCCAGCCGTTCAATCAGTGTGATCAACGGCTCAAAATTTGGTACCTCTTGGTACCTCGCGTCCGGTACCACTAGGTACTGCCAAATCTCAGCCGTTCGATCAGTGTGATCAACGGCTCAAATTTGGTACCTCTTCCTCCTCAAGGATGGTAAAATTTCCCATAAACGAAACATCACAGGGTTACAGAATTACTGAAACTAAAAAAACACGCGGCATCTTTTCAGCAATGAATCGACCGGGAAACAATCCCATCAAACTGAGTAACAAGTAACAATTTTCTCATGTTTTTTTTACAAAATCGATTAAAATTTATTGTAAATAATTCTACATGTAGGAGAGCTACTCTGTCTCGCCTCTTTCACCAATTAAAATGCCAGGAAACAATCCGAGAAAAAATCGAGGAGATGCGGAACAGGGTGGCGCGACATCGTGCAAATTTTCAGGATCGATTGATCTCAGCAGAGGGAAAATTTTAAAAGAGAAATTTATACGAATATATGGGAGCATGCATGCAGATGCAGCTGCTTTCTAATCCTCCTTCACACCCTCGCTATGCACAGTACATTCTACATAGCAAGTACTTCTTTAAGGTATTCATTGCTTAGAACTTGTCATGTGTGTGGTACGTTCAAATACTTCATTGCATTTTCTGCTCTTTCATCCTACCTGACGGTGAAGAGGAAATTGAGCGTTCCTCGAAAATAAAAAGTTCCTAAAAAGAAAAAAAGAGAGAGGAAATTGAGCAAACATCTGCCTCTTCTGGATCACATAAAGTCTTCTGGATCACATAAACACTATTGTCCTATTGTGCTGCAGCACCATGCCACCTCTGATGCTACCAAGAATATTTCTCAGGTATGCTGAATTCTTACCCAAGACACTAACAACAATATAGAGCATCACAAACATTTAATATTCAGTTCTCAATTGCCCAGAAGATATGGAACAGTTCATCATATAGCAAGTAGCAAAAGTGAATGGCAGGTAATTTCGAGTTGTACATACACAAGCAAGTGAACAAAAAGCGAGTAAAAGAGCTAGATGTTCACCGAGTACGGGCAGCGCAGACAATTGAAACGGCAGCGAACACTGCTGGGCACAGCAAATGCCGCCGCAGCCGCCTCCTTCATCTTCACTATTTTGTCAATCTCAATCCGGAGCCCATCAGCCTCAGTGGCCACCATGCTATGCTTCTTACCAACCTCTGCAACCTCAAACCAGAGCTTTTCCAACTCTCTCCTTGCTGCAGCTAGCTCTGTCTTGCTCGCCTGAATCTCCGCCTCCAATTTCCTGTTCCTAGCCACAGCCGCAGATAGCTCCGCCTCCAAAGACTCGACCTTCGCCCCAATTTCCTGTTCCATTTGGGATTCTTCTGCGGCCGTCCGATTAAGAGGGCCTCCCTTCTTTTGAGTGGTAGTACGAAGCGGACGCCCACGGTTATACCCATTTAGATTCTGTGTGGAATGCGAAATGTTTTTGTGACTCACGTGAAAATTAAACTATTTTGCTTTATTGGGTGTACCTGGAAAATTAAACTATAGCAGAAAGTGCAATTTTCGAGAACAATTCAGAGCGGTAAAAATTATGAAAAAATTATACAAGCAAGTATATTGTGTCAGGAGGCACCACAAAACAATTTATTATCTTTCGACCTCATTTGCCATATTTAAAAAATTGTACAAAGTGTCCATTTAAATATTTTTCCTTGAAAATTTGCTACAGTACGTAAACACTGTAGTAAGTGTACCTGGCACGGTCCCCAGACGCACCAGGCCATCTCGCATGCTCCTCGGCCGCACGAGGTTGCTAGCACCCCCGAGCGTACGATGGGGGCCAAAACCAGTATCGCTGCGTGGAGGGGGCTACAATTGGGATTAATTGGCCGCATAGGGTCAGATTGATCCACGACTTGCGTCATGCCGTTGAATGCAACATATGCGAGATGGAAATGAAGGGCATGTTCTTTCGGTCTACGAATTATAGTTTATGGCTATGGCTTATGACTTTTTAGTCTTACCACGAGTGCTCGTGCGAAGAATCGAAAGTCGATAAGTCGCTTCTAAAAGACTATCCCTGTGACCTGCTTCGAAACAGCAACGAAAAAACTGTCCCGTTTATTTATTCGATATACTATGTGATGCTCTAAATTCTAGGCAATTCGATAGATCAGCAGGCAGAGAGCGGCGACAGAAGATCTTCCTTCCATCTCCCCGTTCAGACTTGTCTGTGACAGTTAGCTGAAACTGGTTTGAGTGGAGTGGAGCCTACGTTGCAGTGGTCTGGAGGTGTGTATATATAGTGACGATGAAATAATGGTAGGGTTAATTCATACTAAAAATGTCTCTGATAGGATATGTAACGTATTTGCTGGTACTTGTTTTTACACCCCTCAATTCATTGCATTGACAGCAAAACGTAACACTACTTCTACGAAAGAGACAATTCCATGAATGACTGATCGAAACTTATTCAGGCTACATCTTTTCCAGTATACTACATTACTACACAGGGGCTCTTCATGATTAGTCCACGCAGTTCTCCAGTTTTTCCTCGGTTGATTTCTGTTTCATATTGTGTATACACTTCCGGTGCAGCTAAACAGTGTTTAAAAGCAGTATATGTCCTGGGTTATGGTAATAGTGGAGTAATCTGTCTGGAAAAATGTCAAAGTAAATTGTACTAGAACACAGGCTTGGCTTTGGTTCTCTCCAATGTCTCACTTCACCACACACTGCTGAATATATCAAAGTAAATTAAGGACATCATAGGGATCAGATGTGGAATTATGGACATGATCTATGAAAAGATGTATATATATAGAGAGAGAAATCACATGACAAGCTTCTCTGATTTTCATGCGTTTCACAATGTACATGGACACACCACGGTGTGAAAGAAAAGCACGTATGGTGCAGTTGGTTGATTGCTTCTTTTGGCTGTTATTTGCTGATGCAACATGCAGGTGTTGGAGCTTGTTTTTGAGTGAGAGAGCAGTGGAGGTCGTAAGTCTGATTGTGGGAAACAGACTACTCTTCATGTGTCATGCATGGGCCTTCATGTGGAGGTCGTAAGTAACAAGAACTCTAATATGGTCGTTGTAAACAATGTAACCGCTCCTTAATAATTTAGTAGTATCACAAATTCACAACATTTTGCTGCATATTACTTCTCTGTATGTACAAAATTGCAGTTCAGATACAACTACTTGCTGTTACTTGTTTATTACTGTATGTTCATAACTACAGAAATATTTGTTAAAATTAATCTTGACTTATAGTCCTAGTCGTAGTTTGAGTTCGTCTACGTATGTAATTCAAATTGAAGTGGTGTCCAATTTGAAGTCCTAATACGTGTGTTAGTAGGAGTTATTAGCACATATATTGAGAGGCTTGTAACCAGTTTGGAAGAGCAATATATGCGAGAAATAAAGTAAAGAAATCAATGGCTAAATTTATTACAAGTGGTATCAGAGCTAACCTTTGATTTCTTCTGCTGTTGCCCCCGGGAGGTTCTCCACTCCCAGGGGCAGCCACCGTTGCGCGCCGCCGCCAGCCTCGAGTCGTCCAACCCCCGTCGTCACCAGATCGGGTGAGGAGGCTGTATGGGGAGGACATGCCAGGAGAAGCCAAAGGCTGCCAAATCTAGCCGTCTTCGCCACCGAACAGGAGGAGCCCACGGAGAAGGCGAAGAAGGTCCCGGCAGGGAAGAAGCTCGAGGCGGAGGCGCTGCACAGGAGGCGCAACGCCTGGAGCGGAGGCCAGCGCCGAGGAAGAAGCCAGCAGACGGCCTCACCCAAGAGCAGCACCGCGAGAAGGCTGTTGGCCCAGTTTCTCTTCACACACACTTGCACTCGGCACTGATTTTTTTACTCGGCACTACACACCAGTGCCTTTTCTTTGTTTTATTTCACTTCACCACTCACCTGCATACAAACTGATTGCACACTTAAATAACCACTCACATGCGTACGAGGTTAGCTCATCTGGCCGCACGACTCGGCCAAGTTAACCTCCCTACATGCAAGCCATAACCACCTACATGCAAGCACTACTAAGTAACACATGCATACAGCTATCTGATCCTTTTATCACGCTACATCTCCACGATTCACTTGACTGGGCACCACACCCCCCAAGCCAACGTGCACTTTGCATGGACTACCTGCATGCGACCACTTACATGCAGATCATGGCGTTCTCCAATCAAACTAACTGATGCATGCACACGACTGATTGCAACTCTCACTACAGAACACATGTAAACAACAAGATTAAGTCTAACAATCACCCCCTAATCTTGTTTGCTTTATTCTCCACTTCCACATCGGGCTTCAAAGCAGTGCGGGCTCATAATCCGCATCAGCAATGGCAAGCTGCGCCACTGCCTTGGTCACCTTCTTCGGTTCATCGCACTCGTCGACGAAGTGACCAAACTCACCCCAGTTGGGACAATCAATCTTCGACTTGTCGAACTTGCCACGGTACTTCTTGTCACCATTTTTGTTGACGCCGTTGCCGGAGCCCTCGCCGCTTCTCTGCTCTTCAGCGACCTTGGCCTCCCACTCGGCACGTGTGAGCAGCTGCAGGCCGTGCCGATGACCTTCGAGGCGCTGGAGGTGACCAAGGTCGGTCGCGCTGTGAGTGGCCTGAGAAAGCACGCGTCGGAGCAGGGGCGCAAGCTCGCCGGCGACCTTTACAAGGATTGGAAGGTCCTCGCCGACTAGCACTTCAGGAGTAGCAGGACGCCGCCGGCGTCGACCGATGCCGTCGCGACGGCCGCCAAGGCGAAGGCCTCGCCGACTCCGAGCCGAAGCGTCTCCAAGCGCATGTCCATGTGTTAATCTGAGCCGAACTCAAATTAGGCAAGCACTAATTTTTTTAGTTCTCCGTCTCCGAGATCAAATCAGGCAAGCACTAATAAAAGACTTCAAGCAAAGGCACCCAAGACGCAGAGCAGCCGCAAGAGCAAAGCAAACAATATTTACCCGGCGGACTTGTTCTTGGCCGTAGTCGGAGTCGCCTTAGACGGCGCCCATGAGCGACTCGACCATACTGGACAGTAACTTGGACCCTTAACTCCACGGTTCGATTGGACCGGGTAGCCACCGACGTCCGCCATGAATTCATTGAACTGGGCGAGGAGCATGGGCTCGTTGCGTTAGAACATAAGCTTGCCTTTGGTTCCCTCCACTATCTTATTTCACTTCTGAATCAAAGCAAATGAAGGATATCATAAGGAAAGGAAACATAGAACGACGGGTCTGGTCTAAGAAAGTATGTCTGTATATATAGAGAGAGGTACCACACATGTTTAAGTTAGATTGTCTGATTTCCGAGTAAAGTCCATTACCGGTCCTTCAACTTTTTATGCTGTGTCATCCTGGTCCATAAACTTTTAAAGTATGTCAATCCGGTCCTTAAACTTTCAAAGTGTGGTAATTTCTTTTGAAAGTCTATGGACCGGGATGACACAGCATAAAAAGTTCACTGCTACAACTACATAGGATATTACCACACTTTGAAAGTTTAAGGACCGGGATGACATACTTTAAAAGTTTATGGACCGGGATGACACAACATAAAAAGTTTAAGGACCGGTAATGGACTTTACTCCTGATTTCTCATGCGTTTCTGAACACAGATGGGACACCTACGGTGTGAAAGGCAGGCGCTGGAGCTTGATCTTGCGTGAGCAGGCAGCGACGAGCGAAGAAAAACCGTGTGCGACGATCGAGTAAAATGCGTTCTAGTTTCGATCAATTTCATGCAAATCACGCACAAACCATCGGTGAGGGGAAGAAAATCATGTGAAGATCGAGCGAAAATGCATTTTATTTTTAGGGAAAAAATGCATTTTATTTTCGATATACAGGCTACACAGCATGCATTGCAGGTTCAAGTGCTCTGCACCCATTCTCGGCCCACGAAAAAGACTCGGCCCATTAGCGGCCCAATCTTCCGTCTGCTCGGCGCTGCTATCCGTCGAACGATGATCGGACGGTCAGCGTCCATAGGTTCTCCCACGGTCGGTGAAATTGACAATTTAACTCTTCCTTTCGTTTCAGGGTTAAAAATTCTGAGGATAATCCATCCTTAAAAAGTGAAATTTTACTAACTATCACATTATTCAGGAGACAAAGGAAAAGTCTTTCACGTCAATTGGATGGCAAACAAATAATTATAACGGTGAAGATTTCTTTTATAAATATAAAAACTTAAAACTTGGATGTCGTATACGTACAGGAAAACACATAATTCAAGTCATCCTCAAATACTCTTTCCGGAACAAACTAATATTATTGTTAAGTCAGAATGCGTTAACCTGGTAGGACCTAACTTAATGGATGGTGACGGATGCAATTCTAGCTAGTTAAAACACAGACAAAAATCATCAACAACAGTAAAAATATCAACTCTAACTAATCAAACAGCTGAACTAGAATCACGCATAGCGTGTTGAGCTAGCTATGTGTTACCCTGTTTTGATCTCTCTTAACCTTGACCAGTCTATATCAGCGTTCCCGGTTACCTAAGACATTGTCTTAATCTGTGTCAATTACTTGCTTATATTGCTTATCCTTTGTTTATCTTGGTTGAATTAGTTGTTCTTTACTCACCGTGTTGCGACCGTTGTTAGGTACCTGCTGAGATTTCCAAATCTTACGCTTGCTCTTTCCATTTTCAGGTAAAAGGCAAGTGCAGTGACAGCAACATGCATGGGTGGGAGCACTTGAGTTTTCAACACTGTGTCTTGCCACCATTTATGCCATTTTATTTTATTCTTTATTTGATTAGAAGTGGACCGGTCCCATGTTTCAAACATTTATTTTAGCTTCCGTTGATTCTCTAAATAAAGTACCTTTGAGGTTTTAATTTTCTTATGATTTCTATTGTTGCTTTTATTATTTCTTCTTTACTTTGGCAATGATGTTCCATAGTAGTATCCCAGTTTGGCTATAGTAATATCTCAGTTTGGCTATATGTGGAGTGCTACAGTTGGTATAAAAGTTCAGGTTGTAGTTTCTGGAAAAAAGGCAAGTACATAGGGTTTCGGGTTAATTTCTCATGCATGCATATCTAGTCACTAGCATATTACTTGATTCTGTATCCAATTGTCACTTCCTTCGCTTTATCATTATCCCTTGTTTTGTTCCAATCTTCCTTTCCATGCAACAGTATGCCTCCGGTTAGGTGTGCCAACGCTCGGGTGCGGGAGTACGTGGACTGGGTGCGCGGACGTACTAGCGAACCGGACAATCAGGGTTAGACCTCTTCACCAACAAACTCTGCTTCCGATGCATCCACTTTACCTCCATCTGCGGATCCTACCCCAGGCACAACTGGCGCCCCTTCCTCTTTAGCGCAAGCTGCTTCTTAGAGTGAGGTACAACAGCTTTCGGCTTAGGTGCAGAACCTCGTCACGTTGCTGCAGACCGCTCTTCCGGTGATGCTTGCAAATTAGGCTGCGACGGCACAAGGCGACGGCTGCTGCAGTTGCACCCGCTCAGGTGCCGCTCCCTCCTGTCCCTCGCATGACAATGAGGGAGTGGCAGCGCTTGGGCTTGTGGACTTTCAGTAGATCGGGGCCAGTGAAGGCGGACGACTGGCTTCGTTACATGAACAAGAAATTAGACACCATGGAGCTCACATCGCAGGCAAAGGTGTTGTTCGCCTCTCAGCAGTTGATGGGATAGGCGGATTTGTGGTGGACTGAGATGCGCAGCTCTCGCAGACCTTATGCAGGGCCACCTACATAGAAGGACTTCACCATTGCGTTTGCAGCAGAGTATTATTCTTTTGCCCTAACTAGGATGAAGGACTTTGAGCTTGATTCCTTACGGTAGAAGGAAGGGCAGCTAGTGGAGCAGTATGAGAAGGCCATACTGGACAGTAACTTGGATCCTTCACTAGGCGGTTTGATTGGACCGGGTAGCCACCGACGTCCGCCATGAATTCATCGAACTGGGCGAGGAGCATGGGCTCGTTGCGTTAGAACATAAGCTTGTCTTTGGTTCCCTCCACTATCTCATTTCACTTCTGAATCAAAGCAAATGAAGGATATCATAAGGAAAGGAAACATAGAACGACGGGTCTGGTCTAAGAAAGTATGTCTGTATATATAGAGAGAGGTACCACACATGTTTAAGTTAGCTTCTCTGATTTCTCATGCGTTTCTGAACACAGATGGGACACCGTGTGAGCAGGCAGCGAGGACACATTTCAGAAAAAGCTGAGTAGTTGGAAAGGTAAACTCTTTTCAGTAGGAGGGAGACTAGTATTGATTAATTCAGTTCTAACTAGTCTAGCCATGTACATGCTCTCCTTCTTCGAAGTTTCCAGAGGTGTGTTAAAAAAGTTAGACTATTACTGTTCCAGATTCTTTTGGCAATGTGATGAACATAAAAAGAAATATAGACTCACTAAGTGGAGTATTCTTTGTAGGCCTAAAGAATTTGGAGGATTGGGGATCCAAAATTTGGATATCCAAAATAAGTGCCTTTTGAGCAAATGGTTGTTTAAACTTATTAACGAAAAAGGTGTTTGGCAAAGCCTTATTAAAAGGAAGTACTTGTCCAATAAAACTCTTACCCAAGTTACAAAACAACCGGGAGATTCACATTTTTGGTCTGGCCTTATGAAGGTCAAGGATCAATTCTTTGCATGTGGTCACTTCCGTGTTCGTGATGGGTCCCAAACTAGATTTTGGGAGGATACTTGGATAGGTGACAAACCCTTTAGTGTTGCATATCCCGCACTCTTTAGAATTGTGAGGAGAAAAGACGCCACGGTATCACATACCTTAAGCTCTATACCTCTTAATGTGTCCTTTAGGATGGCCTTGGTTGGCTCTAATCTAGATGATTGGCTTGATTTGGTGACCAAAATATTTTCAGTAAACCTTACAAGTGGAGAGGACTCTTTTATCTGGGATTTGTGTAACAAGGGTACTTTTACGGTTCGTTCTTTTTATATGTATGTGATACAAGAAGGGGTAGTTCCCCAAAAGACCCCTCTTTGGAGCATTAAGATACCTCTGAAAATTAAGATCTTCCTTTGGCACCTTCAAAAGGGGTTACTCTCACAAAGGATAATCTAGCAAAAAGGAATTGGCAAGGTAGCACCATTTGTTGTTTTTGTAGCTCTATGGAGACGATACAACATCTTTTCTTTGATTGCCACTTTGCAAGATTTATTTGGAATACCGTTTATATCACCTTTGGAATTCAGCCCCCTTCTAGCTTTGCGAACATGTTTGATTCTTGGTTGAATGACATTCAGCCAAAACTTAGAAATCAAATATTTGTAGGACCTGCTGCTTTATGTTGGGCTATGTGGTTGAATAGAAACGATATGGTATTCAATAATTCTAAATCTATTACATTTCTGTAGGTTATCTTCAGGGCAACATATTGGATTCGACAATGGTCCCTACTACATAAAGAAGAGGCGAGATCAAATCTCAAAAATGGATGCAGATTGTTGGAGACCGTAATCATGGAGGTTTTTGCGAAGTTCGGTTGGAAATTTAGGAATAGAATTGAAGCGTAGCTTCTTTCCTCTCCTTTCTTTATTTGTAGTTTGATTTCTTGTGGAGTTGGAGCCTATGTGCTCGGTTTTGTATTGAACAGTTGTGTACTTTCTCCCCAGAAAGTAGAAGCTGGAACTTTGTTCCATTATCTAAAAGTAATAGTCAGTGCAAGGAGAATTCTACCTCAGGACTCGGCACAATACGTTAATCAACCTGCCCTATTCTCTCCTCAATCCTTCCAAAACATAATTGGCTAGTCCATCAACAGAAACGACCCCTAGCAAGCTATTTGTCAGCACGTTGAATCCAACCCATTTATGTCTGAAGAAGAACCTGGCTTTGTTTCTCTCCAAAATCTCACAGCTGAGTCACAATATGAAAGGTCCATGAAAGAGCGATGGAGACAGTGCAAGGTGTATGTGTATATATATATATATATATATATATAGCTTGCCTTACCATTCCAAATTAACCTGCCAATCTTCATGCATTTCACCTCAACTCAGATCAGTAGTCTCTAACAGCTGGCACATTCCTTGTGACTTGCAGGCTTGCAGCAGCCAGCAGCTCGAGCTTGTTCAGCGTCTGATTCGTGGGACGGACCTTCCCTGTACAATTCGGCCGGCCCAAGTCGCTTCCTCCGGGCCCATTTGTCATCGCCTTGGTCAGCCTTAGCGTCATTTTGTATTTGTTTCTCAAACTACTATAAACAACTATTTTTTGAAGTAGCTTCTTCTTCTTTTTGTTTCTGTCTCGCTTCAAGGATATATTAGGGGATTACGAACGTATCATGTACTCTATTCCTCCCGCTCCCATCTCTCATACGAATCTCTTCCTCACTTTTTGCATGACCCACTTTCTCCTTCTAAAAATCATTTTTTCCAACCACTAAACTGCTACTATTTATTTGCAGCCAAAAGCCATTAGTTACAGCAAAAAATCATCAGTAAAAATCAATACGAACATCCCAGCCAAAGAAAGAACTCAGACGATCATGCGTGCTGTACATGTGATGATGTAATGTGTGGCATGAGTACTTGCCGTATTTTCTGTTCTTTCAGCCTAGCTGACATTGCAGAGGTAATTGAGCGAGCATCTCTACCTTGTTTGAATCAACATGTAACTTCAACTTGAGTTTTGGGAAGAAAAAATATGCAGCGGAACTAGCGCTGAGAACAACAGAGGTAGAAGCAGGAATTCAGATCAAGAACAAAGGCGCCTCTGTGTTTGCAAAATCTTCGTAGTGATCGACAGAATCATGTATCTACGAAATCAAAGACCAGGTACATAGGCTACTGGCGTGGACAATTGTCTACTATATGCCATCTCAAAAAACCAGTTATTCTTGTTTGTGTTGGTTACGCTGACATATGTCTAGCTGAAATTCTGAAACCATTCAATTAATGGGTCGTTAGGTGCTGCTCGGTTGGGCTGAAATAAATTAGTTTATAGCTAAAATTGTATTGTAGCTGCTGAAATAACACTGTAGCTGATGGTGATTTATTTGGCGTAACTAGATTTTAAAAATTTTAAAAATAGAAAAAACATGTTAACCCCTAATAGACAATACGAACGAATATGAGAAAAAAGAACCGGTAAAAAAACTCAAAAAAAAACTAAACAAGATGAAATTTAGAAATAGTGAAAAATAAGCCAAAAGACAGAAGTTTAAGCTGAAATGAGCAGGACAGATAAACAAAACTCATCGATGATCGATCATAGCTGTATAATTGATCCCGAAGCAGCACTTTGGCTGATTATTTCTAACTACGTATCAAAATCATTCATGTTTGAACAATAACGTTTTGTTTCTGTTCAAAATCTCGCAACTAAATCGCAACAAAGGAGATAATAGAAGAGCTATAGCTATGGAGACAATGCAATATACATATAGAGAGAGATGGCCATACCATACCAAATGGCAATATATTTATATATGATACTGCAGTGATTCATGATGTCACACGTACTACATTGTAACATTAATTGGCACATTATATGCGTAAGGTTCTCTTTAAATAAATATGTTTGGGTTCATGAAGTGGAGAGCAAATAAACTGCATTTCCGAGTGTGACTCGTGTGGATTTCGGTGTGCCCATACTGCATACATGTATCACTGGTTCACTGTCGCGTAGATCTGGATCTCCTGCCGTCTTCTGTTGCTACTTTCGTTGGGTATCTGGAGATGTGCCGCCGACGGCGAATCCATTTGGGATTCTTCTGCGGCCGTCCGATCAAGAGGGTCTCCCTTCTTTTAAGTGGTAGTACGAAGCGGACGCACACGGTTATACCCATTTAGATTCTGTTTGGAATGCGAAATTTTTTTTGTGACTCACGTGAAAATTAAACTATTTTGTTTTATTGGGTTTATCTGGGAAAATAAACTATAGCAGTAAGAGCAATTTTTGAGAACAATTCAGAGTGGTAAAAATTATTAAAAATTACGTAAGCAAGTACATTATGTCAGGAAGCTCCACAAAAAATTATTATCTATCGAGGTCATTTTCCATATTTAAAATTTTTTACAAAGTGTCCATTTAAATAATTTTCCTTAAAAATTTGCTACAGTGCGTAAACACTGGAGTAAGTGTACCTGGCACGGTCCCCAGACGCACCAGGCCATCTCGCACGCTCCTCGGCCGCACGAGGTTACTGGCGCCCCCGAGCGCACGAGGGGGCCAAAACCAGTATTGCTGCGTGGAGGGGGCTACAATTGGGATTAATTGGCCACATAGGGTCAAATTGGTCCATGACTCGCGTCATGTCGTTGATTGCAACAGATGCGAGATGGAAATAAAGGGCATGTTCTTTCGGTCTACGGATTATAGCTTATGGCTATGGCTTATGACTTTTTAGTCTTACTACGAGTTCTTGTGTAAAGAATCGAAAGTTGATAAGTCGCTTCTAAAAAATTATCCCTATAAACTGTTTCGAAACGGCGATAGAAAAGCTATCTCGTTTATTTATTCGATATACTATGTGATGCTCTAAATTCTAGGCAATTCGATAGATCAGCAGGCAGAGAGCGGCGACCAAAAGGGACTTGCAGAGAGAGAGAGAGGAAGAAGATCTTCCTTCCATCTCTCCGTTAAAACTGGTTTGAGTGGAGTGGAGCCTACGTTGCAGTGGTCTGGAGGTGTGTATATATAGTGACGATGAAATAATGGTATGGTTAATTCATACTAAAAATGTCTCTGATAGGATATGTAACGTATTTACTGGTACTTGTTTTTGTTTTAACATATATTGGCTTAGGTGCCAAGATATGCTGATATGCATGGAGTCCTGCGGTACGTAGCGATGGCGCAAAAGATAATTTACCTCCATTGCAACACGCCGACCGGCCTACTTCTACAACTATACCTCAGGGAAGTACTAAACTCGAAATTAATTATTGGGATGCTCTTCTCTTGAAGATGTCTAAGGGTAAGTGAAGTTAATGGTGGAATCGAGTAGATGAAGTATGAAAAGGGATGTTTATAATTGAAAACAGGAAGATGATGTGATGATGTTACATGATCTGACTGTAAGTTATTTACACCCCTCAATCCATTCCATTGACAGCAAAACGTAACACTACTTCTACGAAAGAGAAACAATTCCATGAATGACTGATCGAAACTTATTCAGGCTACATCTTTTCCAGTATACTACATTACTACACAGGGGCTCTCCATGATTAGTCCACGCAGTTCTCCAGTTTTCCCTCGGTTGATTTCTGTTTCATATTGTGTATGCACTGCCGGTGCCGCTAAACAGTGTTGGTTTGTACTAGAATAAAGGCTTGGCTTTGGTTCTCTCCAATGTCTAACTTCACCACACACTGCTGTATATATATAGAGAGAAATCACATGATAAGCTTCTCTGATTTTCATACGTTTCACAATGTACATGGGCACATACGGTGTGAAAGAAAAGCCGTATGGTGCAGCTGGTTGATTGCTTCTTTTGGCAGGTGTTGGAGCTTGTTTTTGAGTGAGCGAGCAGTGGAGGTCGTAAGTCTGATTGTGGGAAACAGACTACTCTTCATGTGTCATGCATGGGCCTTCATGTGGAGGTCGTAAGTAACAAGAACTCTAATATGGTCGTTGTAAACAATGTAACCGCTCCTTAATAATTTAGTAGTATCACAAATTCACAACATTTTGCTGCATATTACTTCTCTGTATATATATATTACTTCTCCTTAATAACCGCTCCTTGATTCATTTATTGTAGAAATGGAATGCAGACTCTCCCTGATGGTGTAACAGTCAATTTTGGGGAAGAAAGCCGCCCCTTTTGCAGTAGAGTGGGCAGCATGGCTTTCCCTCGTGTAGCCCCTTTTGGGTGCTTGCCGGTTGTCTCCGGGCCGATCAGGTGATCAGCAAGTCCACGGGAAAGCTACAGCACGCAAATGAGCAATTCAGGTAAACATTCGGTTAAAAAAATTAACAACATGCAAAGCAAACAATATTTACCCGGCGGACTTGTTGGCCGTATTCGTAGTCGCCTTAGACGGCGCCCATGAGCAACTCGACCATACTGGAAAGTAACTTCCTTCACCAGGCGGTTCGATTGGACCGGGTGGCCACCGACGTCCGCCATGAATTTATTGAACTGGGCGAGGAGCATGGGCTCGTTGCGTTAGAACATAAGCTTGCCTTTGGTTCCCTCCACTATCTCACCACACATGTTTAAGTTAGCTTCTCTGATTTCTCATGCGTTTCTGAACACAGATGGGACACCTAGGGTGTGAAAGGCAGGCCCTGGAGCATGATCTTGCGTGAGCAGGTAGCGACGAGCGAAGAAAAACCGTGCGACGATCGAGTAAAATGCGTTCTAGTTTCGATCAATTTGATGCAACTCACGCACAAACCATCGGTGAGGGGAAGAAAATCATGTGAAGATCGAGCAAAAATGCATTTTATTTTAAGGAAAAAATGCATTTTATTTTCGATATACAGGCTACAGCATGCATTGCTGGCTCCAAGTGCTCTGCACCCATTCTCGGCGCACGAAAAAGATTCGGCCCATCAGCGGCCCAATCTTCCGTCTGCTCGGCGCTGCTATCCGTCGCACGATGATCGGACGGTCAGCTTCCGGGGGTTCTCCACAGTCGGTGAAATTAAAGACTCTTCCTTTCGTTTCAGGGTTAAAAATTCTGAGGATAATTCATCCTTAAAAAGAGAATTTTTTTACTAACTCTCACATTATTCAGGAGAAAAGGGAAAAGTCTTTCACGTCCACTGGATGGCAAACAAATAATTATAACGGTGAAGATTTCTTTTATAAATATAGAAACTTAAAACTTGGATGTTCGTATACGTACAGGAAAACACATAATTCGAGTCATTCTCAAATACTCTTTCCGGAACAAACTAATAATATTATTATTCTATTTTATAGAAGCAAGTCAGAATGCGTTAACCTGGTAGGACCTAACTTAATACTCGTTCTTATTCGCTTTAAACGGAATTTCTCAATGTAAATGTTCTTTACTTCCTTAATTTCTCTTACAATCAGATAAAAGCTAAAATGCCAAAATATTTTTAAACAATGCCAAAATATTCGCTTTAAACAGCGGCACTCATAAGCTGTTGCAGTTTGGCTTGGCGCCATGCATACCCAGGCACCGTGACTACCCGACTGGCACAGCAGCTAGTCCAGATGCTCCGCTTCCCCTGCATCCATCGCATTCATGCATGAGGTGTGGTGCTTAATTATGAGTGGGGTTTTTAACTGTGATTTGTGGTTATGTCTAAAATTTTTTAATTATGACTGTTCACGAGAGGCAGTACATAGAGAAAAATAGTCACATATAACTTTGGCCAGTATAGCTGAACTCAGTATACGAGGAGTCGATCCTCACGTGGAAATGCGTCTCGGAACCGTCCGATCATACTACGGTGCTTGATTAGACGCTTGTGGAATACGGTCCCACGCGAGGACAGTCCCCACAGAAAGCGTCCCTTTCCTGGATAGAACTTACTAGCCTCATAGGCGCGGCGGCACACCACGCCAGCCACCGTGTGTACCGAAGTAAAAGAGACGATAATTCGTGAGGAGTTTTTTAAAAAAAATCGAGGGCACATGTGTATTTTCAAAAAAGTCAAATGTCTTTTTCGTAAAAAATCGAGGACCTGTACGTAACTAAACGAGGACCCGTACGTAATTTAGAAAACCGCGGGGCGCTATCCTGCAAAGTATACAAAATTTCGGTGAAGTGGAGGGGTGTTTTCAAAAGAAAACTGGTTTTAAAAAAACTGGCGGGGACCTTTTTGCGAGAATAGAGGACCTTTATGTAATTTCAGGAAAACGTAGGGAATTTTTCGCAAAAATGGTCTCCCGACCGTACGCAAATTCCTGCACCACGCGCCGGCCGGAGCAAGCGCACGGGTGACGTGGGAGGCTCCTCCGGCCGGAAATCCCCCCGGAAGTAATATGGGGAGTATAAGGGGTCAATCCCCACTACCTTGAGCGGAAGTAAACCTGCGCGGACAAATTGAAACCAAATAACAACATAACACTAGATTTAGTTTCTAGAAGTGCATTTTGTATGGTAACTGCAAAGAGTAGTTACAGAAACGAAAAAACAAACAACACAACATCTTTTCAACTACCCCATCCATCAGTAGAACACCTTTGTCACACTGAGCGAACATTTTTTATTTTATTTTATCCATCATGCGATAGAGGAACACGTTGTTAACGGCAACTCCTTCACCCTCATCACCTGTTTCCAAAGATAAATCTTGCGTTCTTCGTGCCTATGTAGGCATACTTGCTGGCTGAAAGTCCAAAACTATTCAATCAATAGTAATAGTCCGTGCAAGGAGAATTCTACCTCAGGACTCGGCACAATACGTTAATCAACCTGCCCTATTCTCTCCTCAATCCTTTCAAAACATAATTGGCTAGTCCATCAACAGAAACGACCCCTAGCAAGCTATTTGTCAGTACGTTGAATCCAACCCATTTATGTCTGAAGAAGAACCTGGCTTTGTTTCTCTCCAAAATCTCACAGCTGAGTCACAATAAGAAAGGTCCATGAAAGGGCGATGGAGACAGTGCAAGGTGTGTGTGTGTATATATATATAGCTTGCCTTACCATTCCAAATTAACCTGCCAATCTTCGTGCATTTCACCTCAACTCAGATCAGTAGTCTCTAACAGCTGGCACATTCATTGTGACTTGCAGGCTTGCAGCAGCCAGCAGCTCGAGCTTGTTCAGCGTCTGATCCGTGGGACGGACCTTCTCTGTACAATTCGGCCGGCCCAAGTCGCGTCCTCCTGGCCCATTTGTCGTCGCCTTGGTCAGCCTAGGCGTTTTTTACTGGTTTCTGAAACTAATATAAACAGATATTTTTTAAAGTGACTTCTCCAATTTTTTTTGTTTCTGTCTCGCTTCAAGGATATATTAGGGGATTACGAACGTATCATGTACCCTATTTCTTTCGCTCCCATCTTGCATACGAATCTCTCTCTCACTTTTTGCATGACCCGCTTCCTCTTTCTAAAAACCATTTTTTCCGGCCGCTAGACCGCTACTATTTATTTGCAGCCAAAAGCTATCAGTTACAGCAAAAAACCAATACGAACAACCCAGTCAAAGAAAGAACTCAGACGATCATGCGTGCTGTACATGTGATGATGTAATGTGTGGCATGAGTACTTGCTGTAGTTTCTGTTCTTTCAGCCTAGGTGACATTGCAGAGGAAATTGAGCAAGCATCTCTACCTTGTTTGAATCAACATATAACTTCAACTTGAGTTTTGGGAAGAAAAAAATATGCAGCGGAACTAGTGCTGAGAACAACACAGGTCGGAGCAGGAATTCAGATCAAGAACAAAGGCGCCTCTGTGTCTGCAAAATCTTCGTAGTGATCTACAGAATCATGTATCTACGAAATCAAAGAACAGGTACATAGGCTACTGGCGGGGACAATTGTCTACAGAATAATTGATCCCGAAGCAGCACTTTGGCAGATTATTTCTAACTACGTATCAAAATCATTCATGTTTGAACAATAACGTTTTGTTTCTGTTCAAAATCTCACAACTGAATCGCAACAAAGGAGATACTAGAAGAGCTAGCTATGGGGACAATGCAATATACATATAGATGGGCCTGTTCTTTTGTGCCTTTTGACTTTTCTACGGTAACTAGCTTTTAAATGGAGTGTCTTTTCAAGATAGGATCTACTAATTAATTGTAGTACATACTGTACCAACTTCATTTATATCGGTAAAAACCACACGTGAATTTCAATTACTCTGTAATCTCTCACACGAACAACTAAAAAGTACAAACCGCAGTCAAAAGTTATAAACCATAGCCATAAAAGAACAAGCCCAGAGATGGCCATACCACACCACATGGCAATATATTTATATATGATACTGCAGTGATTGATGTCACACGTACTGCATGTAACATTAATTAATTGGCGCATTATATGCATGAAGTTCTCTTTAAATAAATATGTTTGGATTAGAGCGGTGTTTTAATCTCTTCGTCCAGATGACAGGATGTATGACTTAGAGATTTTAATATTATTTTTTCAAGGTTTTTACCTCTTTGACCTTATGGAGATTTCATTCCTAATTTACTCTAACTTCTTTGAAACAAAAGGTTTTGTTGTTGTTGGGTTTATAAAGTGGAAAGAAAAGCATGATCCATGCAAATAAAGTGCATTTCTATTTCATAGTACACTTCTAGGAAGTGTGTTCAACGTTGCGATTTAGTCCTGTAGAAATAGTTGTAGAAATGACGGGATAAGGTGAAAAAAAAAGGAAACATCGTAGGGTTGCAGAATTACTGGAACTAAAAACACATGGCATCTTTTCAGCAATGAATCGACCGGGAAACAGCCCCATCAAACTGAGTAATAAGTAACAGGAGCTCATTATTTTCTCATGTTTTTTTAAACAAGTACATCACGAAATGAGATGAACATTGCCTACACTGCTCATTAGTGATGGAAGGGATTTGCGCCGGACTGAACAGGATGCATGTTCGGACACCAATACCTTCAAGGAAAATGATATATTTGCTATCATGTCAAACATAATTGACTGATCCATCCAGAAGAGCAGCTCATAGCAAACCACTTCTAAGTATGTTGAATCAAAATCATTTGTGTTTGAACAGGAACCTGGCTTTGTTTCTCTCCAAAATCTCACGACTGGTCACAATGGGAGATCCATGAAAGAGTTATGGAGACGATCCAAGATATATATGTAGACACATGACCATACCATGCTTTAGTTAGCTTGTGAATTGTCATGCATTTCTGCTCAACTGAAACCACGTACGTGGTGACTGTTTTTTAAGACGAAGTTTGGCGGTAACTTATTGGGCTATACTTGCACTAGTTAGATTATACATGTTTGAGTAGATACTATGTATGTATGTTATTGTAGTTAGTATGTACGTATATTGTTATTGTACTCGATCTTTTCATTACTTGGGGAACCCATTTTGGGACGTAAGGTTTTTAACGAGACAGTAACATTGTATCTTTAAAATATCAAGGAAATTATACTTCCTCCAAAATATTTATGTCTTTATATGCCATGTATTTACACAACTAATTCAATTTTAATTAGTTTCTAACGAAACGGGTACGAGAGAAATGAAGATGACGGTCGCCACCACTATCGTCACTGCTGCCTTTGTCATGATAGTTACTTCGGATTGAGCTTAGGCTGACATAGTATGAACGTCAGCACGATAGGCTTTAGACCATACCTAGGCCTGGTCGAAGATAAGGTGGACCAGCATGGTACGGCACGTTGGGAAGATCAGATCGAGCCGGCATGGCACAATACGGTATGAAGCACGGTGAGCCAAGCCGTACCGAATGCCCACCTACCCATCCATACTCGACCGCCTCGCTACCACCCGCGCCTTCCTGGTCCCCGGAGCTGGCGCCTACGGCCCATGTGCATGGAGAAGCTGTGCCGCCGTACTGGTGATTACTTGGCGGCAGCACGGCCGCTCGGCTCGCTCGTCAAGCGGACTGGAGATAAGCGAGGCCCATGAGGCGTTGTGGACAAAAAGATTCAGGCGTCGTGCGAATTTTCAGGCTCGATTGATCTCAGCAGAGGGAAAATTTTAAATGAGAAATTTTAGACGAGTATATGGGAGCATGCATGCAGATGCAGATGCTGTCTTTCTAATCCTCCTTTACACCCTGGTTATGCAGATAGTACATTCTACATAGAAAGAACTTCTTTTAAGGTATTCATTGCTTAGAACTTGTCATATGTGTGTGGTACATTCATATACTTCATTGCATTTTCTGCTCTTTCATCCTACCTGACGGTGACGAGGAAATTGAGTGTTCCTCAAAAAAAGTTCCTAAAAAGAAAAAAGAGGAAATTGAGCAAACATCTGCCTCTTCTGGATCACACAAGCTTGAGTTTTGCAAGCAAATAATTGCAGAACTACCTAAAAGAGCGGTAGGTAGTAATAGAAGTTGAGATCAAGAGTGAGCATGTCATTTATACTACTATCCTATTGCACTGCAGCACCATGCCACCTCTGATGCTACCAAGAATATTTCTCAGGAATGCTGAATTCTTACCCAAGACACTAACAACAATATAGAGCATCACAAACATTTAATATTCAGTTCTCAATTGCCTAGAAGATACGGAACAAAGGCTCTGTTTACATTTTATCTGCAACCACAATCCCTTCACAGCCAGGTAAGTGTTTTCTAATTCTCGGAGACAGCCACGTAAGTGTTTTCTTATTCTCCGTAGCAGTTCTTGTTTCGATTGGTTATGACGGCATATTTCTGGTTGAAAGTTTGAAACCATTCAGTCAATAGGTGGTGCATGTGAGTATAAGGGAGTCTTAAACATGAGCATTAGCATTAACCCCAGATCTGAAACATGAACACCTAGGGCTTTAGGATTCAAGGGGGGAAACTCACGGTCGCCGATGAACGCCATGGAGCGAAGACCCGTGCCTGCGTGATGCAGGCGTGAGGTAGAGTCGGTGCGGTGCAGAGGGTCGTCGCCGGCGAGGTCCTGCAGTGGCGGCGCCGGCCTTCCCGTTGCTAGCAGCGCTTAGGAGATCGGTTGTCACTTAGGGTTTGTTCGGGGTGATGAACTCTCACGGGAACGAACGTCGTAGTCGTGAGAGGCCGGAACCCATTCTTTTTATAGCGCTGCGCAACGGGGGACCGTAACCAAAAGTCGGTTAGGCACCCCCGATCAGGGCGCGAGAGAAAAACGGGAGACGTGGGCATCACCCCACGTCTCTTTCAACCGTTTTAGCCTGAGATCAAAATCCAACATTCTCCCCCTTGATCGTAAGGCTAAACATCATAAGCCCTCTCTCAATAAAAGTTCACACCAAAGTAATGCGTCACAGCAGTCAATTAAGTACCGCTGGACATCAGTACTTATAGTGATCCATTCTATATTGATCGGATAACATAATACTTCATGGGAGTTGGTTACTTTATATGGTCCTCTTATTCCAGGATCACAGGCTCTCCAATAAACCCATGCCGGCAACATGATCACGAAAAATATTGGGTGGTAAGCCTTTTGTGAGCGGATCCGCAAGCATAAATTTAGTTCCAATATGCTCAACCTTAAATGTTTGATCCTGGACTCTATCTTTCACAACATGATACTTTATGTCAATGTGCTTGGCAGCTGCACTTGACTTGTTGTTACTCGAATAGAAAACTGCGGGTTGATTGTCGCAGTACAAAATGAGTGGTCTAGAAATGCTGTCTACCACTCTTAATCCCGGGATAAAGTTCTTAAGCCATACAGCTGCCCGGTAGCCTCATAACATGCCACAAATTCAGCCTGCATTGTCGACGATGCAGTAAGTGTTTGCTTTACACTTTTCCATGAAATTGTTGCATCGTAAATGTTCTTCGCCTTCCACAACAAAACCTTCCGGTTGTGTCATGTAAACGTCTTCATACAAGTCTCCATTCAGGAATGCAGTCTTAACGTCCATTTGGTGCAACTCTAAATCGAAATGTGCTGTGAGCGCCATTATTATTCTAAATGAATCTTTAGTTGAGACAGGAGAAAAGGTTTCATTATAGTCAATGCCTTCTCTTTGCGTAAACCCTTTTGCTACAAGTCTCGCCTTAAACCTTTCGATATTCCCTTTGGAGTCACGCTTGGTCTTGTAGACCCATTTGCAGCCTACTGTTTTGGCTCCATTAGGAAATTTCCACTAAGTCCCATACGTCATTAGCGCCCATAGACTCAATCTCATCTTTCATGGCATCTAGCCATTTAGATGAATCCTTATTCTTCATTGCTTCCTTATAAGAGCTAGGATCATCTGCCTTCCCAAGATCATCCTCATTCAAGTAAACCTCATAATCACTTGGGATAGCAGATCTCCTCACTCGTTGTGATCTCCTGACAGGTTCATTAGTAGGCTCATCAGGTTGTTCATTAATTGTCACAGAGGGCTGTGAAGGCTCAGCATTAGGTATTGCACTTGTATTTTCAGAGCCCTCAACAGAAGGAGTAGCCACAGAATTAACTGGAGATGCAACAGGAGTTGCAACTACAGGATCAACTATGGGCACAACCACTTGGGGCACAGGAAAATCAGTCTGTCGGATTAGCGGTGAAGCAACATAAATCCGTTTCTCCTCAAGATCAATTTTCCTGGGCTCCAAGTCCCCACTGATGCCATCATTTTCCAAGAACACAGCGTGTCTTGTTTCTACAAATTTTGTGGTACGATCTGGACAATAGAATCGGTACCCTTTAGACCTGTCAGGGTAGCCAATAAAATGGCAACTCACAGTCTTGGGATCTAATTTCCCAATATGTGGGTTAAATATTTTAGCTTCAGCTGCACAACCCCACACATGGAGGTAGTTCAAACTAGGTTTTCTCCCAGTCCATAATTTATAAGGTGTTTTAGGCACCGATTTACTAGGAACCCGATTGAGTATATGTGCAGCGGTCTTTAATGCTTCCATCCATAACTTTATAGGCAAAGTGGAGTAGCTCAACATACTTCGAACCATGTCCATAAGTGTGCGGTTTATTCTTTCCGCAACTCCATTTTGCTGGGGATCACCAGGCATTGAATACTGGGCGACTATACCATTTTCTTGTAGAAACCTGGCAAAAGGACCAGGAATCTGCCCATAAGTTGCGTGTCGCCCATAATACTCTCCCCCACGATCCGAGCGCACTACTTTAATCTTTAGACTGTGCTGATTTTCAACTTCAGCCTTAAATATCTTAAATTTATCAAGTGCCTCCGATCTTTCTTTAATAGGATAGATATAACCATAACGTGAGTAATCATCAGTGAACGTAATAAAAGAATCATAACCATCCACTGATGTCACAGGGAAAGGACCACATATGTCGGTATGAATTAATTCCAAAATCCCTGTGCTTCGAGTGGCACCTTTCTTTATTTGCTTTACATACTTGCCTTTGATACAATCGAGGCAATGATTATCCGAATCATTAAAGTCTAAAGGGTGGAGAATTTCTTCTTTAATGAGACGTTCAATTCTCCCCTCGAAATGTGGCCCAAACGACAGTGCCACAATTTCGACGAAGTCTCATCAATTCGCTTGCACTTTTTATTCACATCACATACATTCATGGATATAGGAGAATCTTGCAGGGATAACATATAAAGCTTGTCGTGTCGGATGGCACGACCAACATTATCATTATTAAAATAAATCAAACACATTCCTTGTCCAAAATTACAAGAATATCCATCATTATCTAATAATGAAATGGAAATCAAGTTTCTTCTCATCGAGGGAACATAAAGAACATCATTAAGTTTCATTACAAAACCATTATTCAAAACTAAAGAAACCGATCCAATAGCTTGAATTTCGGCTTCCATCCCATTAGCCACTCTAAGGCTTCTTTCCCCTCTGAGACTTCTCAACATATGGAATCCCTGCAAGGAATTCGTAACGTGCACAGTGGCACCAGAATCAATCCACCAAGAATTTATAGGAAAATCAGCATAAAATGCTTCATCAACAAAAGTGATTTCATAAGTACCTTTCTTGGCGAGCCATTTCAGCCATCCAGGACAATCATCTTTGAAATGGTCCTTCGACTGACAAAAGTAACATTCACCACTTTTCTTCTGTTCATTTGAGTCCCAGGTCCTGAAGCGTTTTTAGGCGCCTTAGGATGCTGTGGGTGCTGTGGCTTCTGTGGCTTCTGATAAGGGGAGTAGGTTTGCTCCTTCTTTCCCTTTCCTTTGTAGCCACCTCTATTTCTAGAGGGACCAGCCTTATTTGAAGAGCCGACTTGATTCACAAAATCAGTAGCCCCCTCAGCCTTGAGCCTCTCTTCCTCCTGTGAAACATTAGCTATCAACTCGCTCATGGTCCACTTGTCCTTAATGGTGTTGTAGTTCACCTTGAAAGCTTCAAATTGCTTGGGAAGAGACATCATAATGTAATGGACAACAAAACCATCAGAAATAGCCATGTCCATTGTCTTAAGTCTGGCAGCAATATTGATTATGGTCATAATGTGCTCACGAACATTTCCAGTACCATTGTACTTAGTGTTCATGAGCCTGTGCATCAGTGTGGTAGCATAAACTTTAGAGGACCCTTTAAAGTGATCCTCGATGGAGGACAAATAGTCCTTTACCCTTTCCTTTTCAGGGATTGCTCCCCTTATTGCCTCACTGATAGAGTTTTTCATCACAGCAAGTGAAACACGGTTAGACCGCTCCCACTTCTCAGTATTAGCTTTATATTCCTTCATTTTGTCATCATAATTGTTCTCCCCTTCAGTAGGAGCGATAGGCTCATCGAATCTGAACGCGTAGTCCAGATCCAAGAGCTGAAAAGTCGTCATAAGTGTAAACTTCCATTTCTGGAAGTTACTACCATTAAGTGGCTCAATAGCATTTACATGAGCGGAAACAGAAGCAGCTGAAAAAAATTTAAAATTTACATTAGGAAAACGCATAATTAATTTGCATGAAAGTTAATCTTACGTTGGTATGATTAACAACATGCTCATAAGAATTTTTCGCATCACCGTTGGGCAGAAGCGAAAAATTTTAACATAAATTATCGCATGCAATTACAATTAACGTTGGTCAAAGAGTAATAGCATGAATAAAATAAACATAATTGAGTACAAGCAATTACAATTAACGTTGGTCAAAAGGTAATAGCATGTAAAATTAAATACAGCCCTCCAATTGAATTTCCCGTTGGTTCCATTCAATTAGGGGCAGAACATTACGCAGCGGAAAAGAGCATAATATTTTTCAGCAGCTTGGCAACATTATCCGTTAATAATTTCATAAGAGACATCATTAATTAAACATGAGATGTACCATAAATACATGAAATATATACTGAAAATAAAAGCCCAACAGTCTGAAATGTGCACCATAAAACAATTTTCATGTATATATACTGAGATAAACACATGAAATATATATTGGAATACATAAGATTATGTGCTGCTGGGCCCAAAAAATAAAATCCCTTGGCGCAGCCCAACAAAACCTGCACGTGCCCTCGGCCCAAAATATCCCGCACGAGTGCTCAGCCCATCAAAAACAAAAAATTCGGGTCCTGAAATGCCCGTACGGGCCGAAAACTCCTCTGCGCGGCCCATCAATCACCCACACGCTCGCATCACCGTCGGATGAAACGAACGGCTGTGATTGAGACCGGCCAGGACAAAATAGGGTGGAACCCTAACCCTAGATTCATTCACCCGGTTCATCCCGAAAAAACCGGGAGCAAAAAGAGGCGGCGGCGCACTCGGGCGGCAGGGCAGCGCGAGCAAGGCGGCCGGCGGCATGGCGCAGCAGCCAGCGGCCCGAAGCGGCGCAACGAGCGGGCGGAGCCCGCGAGATGGCTGCGGCCTGCACTCGCGCGGAGCAGAGCGGCGGCGGCCAGGGCGTCGGCGGCGGGCTCCCGCGGAGCGGCGGTGGCGCCATCGGGACGACGCGGCAGTGACGGCCCCAGCGGCCCCCGGCGGAGCGCGGCGGCCGTGCGGCGACAGCGGAGCGGCGCGGCGGCCGTGGCGGCCGGGCGGCGCAACCGGTAAGCCCCAATCCCCTTCTCCCTTTCCTTTTTTTTTGTTCTTCTTGATCCAAAATACGTTTGATTGATTTGGGGATTCTAGGGTTTCGGATGGTGGATCTTTGGGGATTTTCTTAAGGCTTTGCATAATTTCTTGATTCCCCTCCTTTTAAATTGCTAGCCGAACCAAAAATTGAGCCATAATCCAGTGTTCGGCTATGGTAATTAGGGTTCATGAAGATTTCTAGGGGTGCTCTGATACCAAATGTGAGTATAAGGGAGTCTTAAACATGAGCATTAGCATTAACCCCAGATCTGAAACATGAACACCTAGGGCTTTAGGATTCAAGGGGGGAAACTCACGGTCGCGTGATGCAGGCGTGAGGTAGAGTCGGTGCGGTGCAGAGGGTCGTCGCCGGCGAGGTCCTGCAGTGGCGGCGCCGGCCTTCCCGTTGCTAGCAGCGCTTAGGAGATCGGTTGTCATTTAGGGTTTGTTCGGGGTGATGAACTCTCACGGGAACGAACGTCGTAGTCGTGAGAGGCCGGAACCCATTCTTTTTATAGCGCTGCGCAACGGGGGACCGTAACCAAAAGTCGGTTAGGCACCCCCGATCAGGGCGCGAGAGAAAAACGGGAGACGTGGGCATCACCCCACGTCTCTTTCAACCGTTTTAGCCTGAGATCAAAATCCAACAGTGCAAGGAAATCGGTGAACGAAAGCCCATCGATCGTAGTTGACGGATCGATGCAAAAGGTAGCTCTTGGAAAACTAGTTGCGAGTATTTTGAATGAAAATTGTTTGTGTTTGAACATGAACCTGGCTTTGTTTCTCTCCAAAGTCTCACAATTGAATCACAGTAAGAAAGAGCTATGGAGACAACCCAATATATATCGAGAGATGGCCAAGCCATAGTACAATGGGATTAGCTTAGCTTGTCATGCATTTCTCCTCTCAATCAATTTCTTGTGATCGGCAGCAGTTTGAGCTTGTTCAGCGTAAGATTCCGGGCCGGGGCTTCGATGCTCAGCGTCAGGATTAGCGTGCTTTGGTTGGCTCATTACTGGAGTGGCTCAGCCCCATCGGTAAAGGGACCTCTTCAGTTGTTGGACCTTGAATCATGGGCTGATGGACAGTCTGTCAGGATTTCAATAATGTAGTGCTTTTTTTCATGTAGACCAAATATTAAGTAAAATGTTTGGTGCAATAAATTGTTTAGCATTGCGAGCTTTCTCCGGATTGTTACATTTCATATACACTCATCTCGTCCACAACATATTCTAACTTCCTATTCATATTAGCTTTTTCTGATGGTTTTTTACTTTGATTTATTAGCTGTACACAGAAAGAGAAACTTGTGTGCAATTTTAACCGATATAAATAAAGTCATCACAGTGTGTAGTATAATTAATTAATAGACACCGTCTTAAAAGAAACTCTGTTTGAAAGTTAGGTGGTATAAAAAAGTTATTTACCGTAGATAAGCAGTTTTTAGAATATCATATTAACAGGACTTAGAAGCAGTTTAGGACTAACATTCAGCTAGTGGTATCACTCGAACTAGACCAATATGGTAGAGTAGAATGAATGGAACTAGACCAAAAGCTCTTGATGCGCTATTGCACTACGGTTTGGAACGCTAGTGAATTGATCATGATGAAGAGAGTGATGATCGATCCTTGGCTGCTTCAATCTTTATCAATAAACGTTATTTACTACTTCAGGAGAACTGTTGTAAATTTGCAAGTGGTTATTCTTCTTGTTGGCCGTGTCTTACGCTTCTGGTACATAGCTCAAATCTTGTGGCTTATACATTGACTTCAGTAAAGCGACGAACTACTTGAGGCTTATATATGTACATATATAAGCGTACATACATACATACATACATACATACATACATACATACATACATACATACATACATATATATATATATATATATATATATATATATATATATATATATATATATATATATATATATATATATATATAGCCTTTTCTGTGCTCTCGAGAGTACATAATCCCACTTTCAATATATCACTTAAACAAATATGCTATACCTCTTTATTACTTCCGCTATACTTAAATACTAATTCTAAGATAATCCAATGTGACATGGTTGAGAAAAATTTATCAGAGTCCTTTATTTTTGTTATATACCTTTTCCATATGTAAAAGGAGTATATACATAAATTATGCTATAAAAAGTGGATTTTGTTGAAATTTTTCATGGAATTTATTTTAGAGTATATTATAAGTATTATTAGAATATACTCAAAAGGATAAAAAGTATAACTTGTTCGTTTAAGCGGTATATGAAAAGTGAGAGTACGTATTCTCAGGAGTACATATACATATATACATACATATAATATACCGAATTGTTTTTGTTTTTTCTTTTCCTCTAGAAAGGAATCTAGCCGCAGGAAAAATGTTTCGTTTCATAATTCACGTTGTATTAACTTGGAGGCTTATTATTGTCATTGTGTACAAACTATCTGCTTTCTGTGGGGCCAGAGTGGTGCCTCGAGAACCACATTCGTAGTGTTAGTGCGCATCGCTTCTGGTTAGCGCGGCTTCGTACCGGTTGCGGCAACATGCATGAATAGTGACCGTGATTATACTTTTGTCCTGGCAACATGCACGAATAGTGCGACGGCCTCTTTACTGTGGGCCAATATGCATAAATAGTGCACGCAAAAGCGACGGCTTCTTTAGTGCGGAGTGATATTATTGGTAGTGGCAATAGTCACGAATAATTCGGGTGGAAGCGATGGCTTCATTAGCCAGACGAATCTTATTCATCAACGCTTGGTCTATGCGATTCTCTTAGAGCATCTCCAGCAGGAGCCCTCAAATCAGGGCCTCTACTTTTAATTTGAGAGCTCTCCCTATTTTTGAGGGCTCAAATTTTTTTGCATCCACTCCAACAGCAGCCCTCAAATCAGGGCTCTCAAATCTATCCCAACAGACAATGACACATAGGACCCACCCGTCATCCCCTCCTCGCGGGGACAAGAAGAGTGGTGTCGGGCGGGGGAACATCGGCGAGCGGAGAGAAGCCGCCGGGACGTCGCCGGAGGGGAGGAGCTGCGCCGGATCTAACCGGAGGGGGGAGCCGCGCCAGATCTCCCCGCGAGGAGAGGAAGCGTCGGGCCAGGATCTCGCGCAGAGAGGGGTCGGCCACGCCGGGAGCCGGGGAGGAGCCGCGCCGGGACGTCCCCGCGAGGAGCGCGTCGGGAACGCCGGGAACCGGGAGGAGCCGTCGGGGACCTCGCTGGGGAGTCGAGGTCGCGGAGGAGACCGGCGATGCGGAGGAGAGCGAGGTCGCGGAGGAGAGCGGCGATGCGGAGGAGAGCGAGGTCGCGGAGGAGAGCGGGGAGGCGGGTGTCGGCGAGCGGAGAGGAGCCGTCGGGACGTCGCCGGAGGGGAGGAGCTGCGCCGGATCTTACCGGAGGGGGGGAGCCGCGCCAGATCTCCCCGCGAGGAGAGGAAGCGTCGGGCCGGGATCTCGCGCCGGGCGGGGTCGGCCACGCCGGGAGCCGGGGAGGAGCCGCGCTGGCGAGCGTCGGCGAGCGCTGGCGAGCGGAGGAGAGCGGGGAGGCGAGCGCTGGCGAGAAAGAAGTTGCGCGCGGGGGAGAGAAGGAAGTCACACGCGGGCGGGCTGTGGGGAGAAAACTGCTCCAACTGTGATTTGGGGGTTTGGCCTAGAGCCCCCAGGAATGAGGGCGAGGGGGGGATTTAAGGGGCCCCTCAAATTTGAGGGCTCTAGTAGGGGCCCTGCTGGAGCTCTATTTTTGTCTCAAGCCCATAAATTTGGTTTTGGGGGCTCAAATAGGGACCCTGCTGGAGATGCTCTTACGGAATCTTATCCATCAACGCTTGGTCTAGGCAATTCTCTTACGGAATCTCAAAAAAAAAAACGAAAGTGCTAAAGCTCAGTCGGGTGTTTTCCTAATTGTCATCAGTCAGATTTTAGACCGCCCATTTTGCTTTAGGATTCGTGTTACTACTAACAACGCTACTCTAGGATTTGTACAATTTAGTTTTTGAAGGAGCCTAGAAGCGGTACTAAATAAACAGGGCTCTTGCAATACTGATCGGTGAGAGAACATTAAATTTCCCAAAATGTTTTGTTTGGTTCGAATGCTATGTTTGATTAAATTTCCCAAGGTGTTTTGTTTGGTTTTCTGAATCTTTTTCTTAATAGGCTTAACTAATTTGTTAGGTCAAGTATCACTACTTATTTTGTATGCTCAGAAGTACAGTCAAATTTTGTTTGATTAAATTTCCTAGTTGTTTTGTCACATGGTTCAAAATCTGACTAATTTACAAAAAAAATAGTCGAATGATAAATAGACACTCCCAAAAAAAAGGGCAGGGAGGGATATTGGTAGTGGCAACATGCACGAATAATTCGCGCGAAAGCGACGACTTCATTAGCCAAACGAATCTGATCCATCTACGCTTGGTCTTTGCGATTCTCTTACGTATTGTCAAAACAAGTAGAGAGGATCAAGAAATCTTGTTATATATGCTTGTCGAGCGAACATCATGAATGCTCGATTTCATTCAAATCGGTGGGTTCAAATGTAATAGGATGCTTATTATTAGAAGAGCTTGAATCTCTTTTTCGCCTGAGCCCAACTATAAATAGCCAAAGCACGAAGGACGAGCGAGCATTAAGGCCGAGGGTGTGAATTTAATTAATAAAAGTGGGAGTGCAAATATGCAAGGCTTATCACTTGTTGTAAGACGTAATCTTTTTGTTATTTACTTGAGCTGAAATATTGTGAATAAGTGATAGAATGTATTCCTGGCACGGTTTCGAAAAGATAAAATATTGATGATATCTTTGTAACTGAAATACTGTAAAATATATTTTGGCCAATAACACCGACATATGGCCCTTCTCAATGTGATTTATAAGTCATAGCTTCTGGTTTTTTTATATTATAGCGACTAAAAATACACTGTAGTGGCTGCTAGCTTTTTTAGATAACTAAATTTAAAAAACTAAAAAATATATCATTACAGACAATACAAAAGAATAAGAAAAAGGAAAAAGAAAAAACCTAAAAAGCAAAAAAAAGATATTAGAAGGCAGAAGTCAAAAGCTGAAATCGTTTAGAGCAGGACCATAACGTTGAGAAATAATAGAATGAATTTCAGTCCAAATCTCTGAAACAGACACGGGGATATACTTTTCCTTTTCTTAGCATGATCGATGGAGATATTTACTAACCACATTTATCAAAAGAGAACAAATCGCTGCTGAGATATTGAAGTAAAGTGACTTGGCATCATTTACCTAACACGGAGGAACATATTCAAATCTCATGGGAACAGTTGCAAGGAAACGATCTCATAGCCTATGGCCCAATTCATATTAGTTTCTATTTATAGTTTCTGTTTAAAAAAATCCAAGGAAGGCTTCACTATTCGTGCATGCCTGGGATTGACTCAGAAAGTCTGCCTTCTGATATTTAGGTGCTTAGTTTGACGATGACTTATGGTTTTATCATTGTAGCTAGCTTATTTTTTACTGTAACTGATGGTGACTTATTTGACGTAATTAAATTTAAAAATAAAAAAATAGGTTAGTCCGTCATGAACAATGCGAAAGAATACGGAAAAAAGAAAAGGTAAAAATCCCAAAAAAAATCAAAAAACCAAACAAACGAAATTAAGAAATAGTGAATTAAAAGTCAGAAACTGAAACTAAAACGAGCGGTATGTGTTACACAACCAAACGAATCTAATCCATCCACGCTTGGTCTACATTTGTACATGCATTCGAAATTATTCTCAAAAAAAGAGAAGAGAAAGAAATCTTGTTATATATTCTTGTCGAGCGAACATCATGAATGCTCGCTTTCATCGAAATCGGTTGGTTCAAATCCAATAGGATGCTTTTCTTTAGAACCAACTGTAAATAGCCAAACCTAGAAGGACGAGCCAGCATTAAGGCCAAGGGTGTGAATTTAACTAAGAGAAGGGGGGGGGGGGGGGGGAGTGCAAATACGTAAGCCCAGTATTTCGGGGAAACGCAGGTCTTGTCCTGTAAAAGTCTAAGATCAAGTTCTTTTCAAATATGTTTTATGATATATATTTTATAGTTTTTCTTAAACAAATAAACAAAACAGCTTCTTCGCCGTCGTTTCGAAGTGGTTTATTGGGACAGTCTTTTTGAATCGGTTTATCGATATTCGATTCATTCACATAAACACTTGTCATAAAACTAAAAATCATAAGTCACAGCCACATGTGCAGCTGAAAATAACCCACCCAAGTCATTGCATCTGTACCGTCACCTTTCATCTAATTGGTCCAAGCGGCTTCAAACTCTTAACACTAATAATTGCAAAATGGCAAGCAGACTGCTACAACTCATTGTGTGTGCTACAACTCAGGACGTGTGGATCTAGCTCAAAAAGTTTGGCACCACCTAAGACGAACATATGACTAGCAACTAAGCACTAATCTAACTAGGTAAAACACGGTATTTTTTAAAATAATCTATTTTTATTTAAAATAACAGAAATATACCCGTACGAAATTTTTTTACAAGAATGACCTCTAGTCGTCCAACTTGTGGGCGATTGGAACATGTCGCCCAACAGCCGCGCAACTCACAAGCAGTCCGTGGACCGTTGGGTGACATAATTGCAGTTGCCGAGCAGTCAGGCGACTGAGACCAGTCGCCCAACCGTTGGGCGACTGCAAGTTCTAGTTGCCCAACTGTTCGGTGACTGAAAGCCCATATAAATCGACTGCTCAATCGAGCCCCGGCCATTTTGCATCCGTCGATGTCGTGCTGTGCGAAGAAGAGACAAAAGAGAAGGGAAAGAAAGAAGAGAAGAGGAAAGGGAAGAAATGGAGAGGAGAGGAGAGGGAGAGGAAGAAATGGAGAGGATCCACCACTTCCGTGAGGTAAAATTTTTTGTATACTGTAGTCAATGTTTTTTGTATGAAGTAAATAATTTGTTTAGTGTATAATTAGGATCCATAGAAAATTATAGCTGTAAAAAAAAGTATAATGTTGGTATAAAGTAAATAGTCATAGAAAATTTAGTCAATGTAGTTTGTAGAAAATTAAACATCCATAGAAAATTATAGTTATAGAAAATTAGCATTCGTAGAGAATTATATTTGTAGAAAATTAGTATTCGTAGAAAATTATAGTTGTTGAAAATTTAGTCAATATTATGTACAAAATAAGCATCCGTAGAAAATTATAGTTGTTCAAAATTTAGTCAACACTTTTGTTTGGAGTAAATAGTTTGCTTTGTGTAAACATTATTACGTAACATTTATGATTAATTACGAATGAATATA